>CAKALU010066849.1:0-20773 GCA_916700995.1 Hozukius guyotensis | reverse complement strand
ACCATTTCACAGTTTTAAACATAAACATTCTAAATGTGCCCCAGTTTATTTCTTGCTGCAGTGTATGTGAATAACATCAGCTGACAGGAAGTAAACATGGACCCAAACTGTTGCCTAGCAACGCAATTCCTTTGCAATTCCGTTGAAATGCACTAAAACGGAGCGTTTCAGACAGAGGGTAAATACAGGTATATTCAGGCAGACAGGATGAGGAAAATAAAGGTTTTTTTTAACATTAAATTAAGTAAACATGTTCTAGTAGAAACACAAAATACAAGTATGAACCTGAAAATGAGCACGATATGGAACCTTTAAATTGAACTGAGGACGCTTCATTTATGTGGTTTTATATCTATCTGTGGTTCTATGTGCATTAACCATCAGACCAGATTACTTAAAGGACCCCTTCTCTATCATTGAGTAAACTGACGACCTGACTAAATGGCATATTCTATGGATATTTCATATTATATTCAATGCATAACAATAACAGTACAGAACAGTTGATAAATTGTACAATTAACCCAAATAGTGAACGCAATAACTGCAGGAAGTTTGTGTAAAACAAGTGATTTGGATGAATTTTGAGCAGATTATTCCGAAATCAGAGATGAGTTGTTATTTTTAGAAACTTTGAATAAAATTTGAATGCATTTCTTTAATTTTTTTTACAATCATACATACTTAATAGGCACATTTTTTTTTTGGACAATTTCAGTGTTTGACCATTGATCTATTAGCTCTTTGGTTGTTCAACTTCGTACTTTTCTAATGCGGGACGAGAGGTAAGGCTCTGAATATAGATTGTGTTCAGGTCTTCACCGCGCCCTTATCCTGTGAAGTTTATATCTTAAATAATAATACAAACTTTAAAAATTATATTGAAATGAATTGAAATGCTGAGCTATAGGCCAACTGTATAAATATATATTTTAAAAGGTTTTCTTACACCCCTTAAAATCAAGAGGACCTTGCCAACCCCCACGAACCCCCTTTGGCGACCCCTAATAGGGGTCGGGACCCCCAGGTTGGAAATTTATTAGTCAAATTACCTGCGCAGGAGTTCAGACTAAAGAGATTCCAGCAGCCAGCACAAGATGTCAGTAGAGGACAACAAAAAGGTTCAAGTCAATGCAGCCATGCAGTTTTTTTTCATGCAGTATAAATGTGTTATTGTCTCCTATTCTAAAATGGTGTGTTTGAATATTTCTGCATAATGGGGTCCCTAAATAGTCTTGAATTACATAAATTGGGTGTCACTGTAAAGCTGAGACTCTTGTGGATTCAATGAGCCCAACTGTATTCATGTGTGATGATGTTAGTCCCCATAGGAGACATTTCATTGTAGTGAGACCATTTTTTGGAAACTTGACCTCACTGTATAACATGACCTGTGGTGACCTCTAGGATAATCACAGACTCATGAAACGTTACAGCCACAAACTAGAGACCTAGAGCATTCAGAGGATGGATGGCTTTCCTAGCTAGATTGACAATAAGGGGGTTTCTGAGCAGTTTACACAAACAGAAGTGCTCGCCATCCAATCGCCTAAAAATGCAATTCTTGCAGAAATCTCCAAATGTCAAAAGTTTTTGATCCCAAATCACAGCATGGCTTTTTCTATGGTGTTCCTCAAGGTCTTGGTGTCTTAATGTGGGATTTTGGAGGGATTATTGATCATTTTTATCAATTCTTGAGTGGTTACATAATGGTTAAATTTAGCACCAAATCTGTTTTGCAACCCAAAAATTGCTGCAACAACTTATGAGACATAATAGAGCATGGGGATGACCATCATGTACTTCTATCATAATGTTCTAAACCCTTATACACTTCAACAATTAGTTTTAATTGATTAATTAATTAATTCATTCATTTTTATTTCTTATTAATGACTAGAACAACTTGACACACAGTGCTGAGCTGCATCTCAAATTAATCTTCAGGTTCCCAGCTTTCATCTACTGTTGACTGTTTATCTCCCCCCTAAAGACCCCTTGTACCCTACACCTCTAAAAAAGTGGGCGGAATGGTAAGGGGTTAATAGGTGACGCATAAACAGCAATTACTAGAAAATATCACACCTGAAGAAACTAAAGTTTGCTCAATAACTCAAAATATCAAGAGCAGCAAAAATCTAATAAAACCAATCAGTGAGACCATTTTTTTGGAAACTTGACCTCACTGTATAAAATGACCTGCGGTGACCTCTAGGATAATCATAGCCTCATGAAACTTTACAGCCACAAACTACAGACCTAGAGCATTCAGAGGATGGATGGTTTTCCTAGCTAGATGGACAATAAGGGTGTTTCTGAGCAGTTTACACAACAGAAGTGCTCGCCTTCCAATCGCCTAAAAATGCAATTCATGCAGAAATCTTCAAAAATGACAAAAGTTTTTGAAACCAAATCACAACATGGCTTTTTCTATGGTGTTCCTCAAGGTGTTGGTGTCTTAATATGGTATTTTGGAGGGATTATTGATCATTTTTTATCAATTCTCCAGTGGTAAAAAATGATTAAATTTAGCACCAAATCTGTGTAACAAATGGTATCAACCCAAAAATTGCTGCAACAACTTATGAGACTTAATTGAGCATGGGGATGACCATCATATACTTCTATCATAATGTTCTAAACCCTTATACACTTTTACAATTCTTTTTTTTCATGTTTATTTCTGATTTATGACTAGAACAACTTGACACTCAGTGCTGAGCAAATTAGTCTTCGGGTTCCGAGCTTTCAGATGATGTACACCACTTCTATGTGACATCTACTGCTCACCTGCTATCTCCCCCTAAAGACCCCTTGTACCCCCCTAAAAAAGACAAAAAACTGGTCAATTGTGGGTCTCAGAGGGTTAAAATATGCTTTTAGTATTAAAACAGGGTTTGGTATTCTTTACAGACCAAAGGTATTTTACACTAACACCTTAATTTAACTGAGGAATGTACAGACTAAATTAGTTTTTGGCAGTTCCTTAGCGTGGTTGGTAAACCGCAGGCTGAGGGATGATTAACCACTAAAGTGGCTTCAAGTAGCACATTTTAGAAATGAGTCAATGATTGGTAAATGCAGCTCGTGCATGGCGTACGTGCTGCAGCGAACAAAGAGAGGAGGAAACAACACAAAAGGAAAGAATGTGAAAAATAACACGAGCAACAACTTCCTTATCTGGCCTTAACAATGCTGGCTGCAACACTCCCTGTCGGAAGTAGTGACACTGGTTACACAACGACAAGTTTTGTTAAATGATCATTTACATAATAGACCTAATTTATACAGTACACAGCATATACATGTAAGAAAAGGAGATGCAGATGAGGAAAACACATGCAAACATTAATCTACGTGGTGTGACTATTGAGGGCGTTTTTTTCCCTCCAAGAGCACCATTGGTTGTCGGGGATTCTTTTTCTTTTTCTTCATAGAATATTATTAATTTACCACTTTTTCTTTTGTCTCATTTGAGTCTTTATTTTCCCTTGTTTATTAGCTGAATGTTGTTTTATATCTGATGTAAAGCACTATTTAACTGACTTTGTGTTTTGAAGGTAGAGATATCCTCCCACCGTGACACAAAATGAAACAGAAACTTATTGTTTTTCTTTCTTTTCGTGTTGTTCAACTTTAAGATGACCTTTTCTTCTGAAGTGTGTCCTTACCATACAGCTTAGTAATTGTGGATTTTGAACTACATTAAAAAACAACTTAATATTTCTTTTGAATTCATGCATATTAAATGCTCAGAGTCAAAGCTAACAGACCTTGCTTGCTGCCATTTATCTGCAAAATTAGCAAAAAATGTCATTTCCGCAACACGTCAAACATTAGAATTGCAATATCTGTCATAAAACACAACATATTTTATATATTGTTGTGTGGTTACAGTCTATTTTTTCAGGGTGTAAATAAAATTATGAAATCCTCTATTTTTAAACAATGTCTTTATCTCAATATTTACAATTGATTTAATATATATTATAAAATATTAGTTTATTTATTATAAATAAATAAATAATAATAATAATAAAAAATAAATGCATTATTTGATATTAATAAAATGATAATACATATATATATGATGCACAAAGCTTGCTGAAAATTAAATGAAATGTCTAGAATGTGATAGAAATGTAAAAAAAAGCAAAATGTATAAAACATAGAACATTTAGTATAAGAACAAGTGATGAAAACTGTAAAAAAAAATAAACAGATTAAAATCTTAAGCACTATATGTAGTTTTTTGTACCTGTTTATATCTATTACATACATTTTTTTTTATTTGGGAGAGTCAAAAGTGTTGCAGAAACATCCATATACAGTATATATATATATACAATATGTACAATTAATGCAATATTATAATAATATTAAACATCCCTCCCTTGGCTTGGAGGTCCATACTACTACAAGTTCAACACAAAATGTCTTTAAAGTATTTCCAACGTCACATCTGTCTACTTACAGGTGATAAATGTGTTCTTCTAGTCTGCTCTGGTGTGATTGGCGTCATCTAAATGAAAGGTGAATCCCCTGATGTGGTGCTTTGGGGATTTACTGAGAGGTCTTATAACTGGATAGATGCCCAGGACAGGACAGGACATTGTGGAGGAAACGGAGGAGAATTCTGTACATTGCACAATGTCTTACACAACGACTGACGAGAAGAAATACTTTCCGAATGGAAACGTGCAGCGAGCTATTTAGACTATTGGAGGCTGGACTTTCCTGTACTTGTTTTTCTGTCCTGACAGTGACGAGAAGCATGTGACGCATGCCACACCTGCACAGGTGGAGGGGATATAAATACACCTGCTGAGCATCTGTGCAGTGTCAGTCCAGAAGCTTCCAGCGCAGAGCACAACCAGTATTATTAACTTTTATTAACTATTATTCAACCAACTTTGTCTCTGTCAGTTCGTCATGGACACCCAAAGGTATCCCATCAGCGTCGGTTTGATCGGAGTGATGCAGAAGGAGAAGAACAAAGTAAGCACACATGGAGCTCTGATTTTTATTTAAAAAAATATATATGCACTTTTTTTTCGACAGTGCGTCTAAAATCTGCATTTTCCTTTGTTTTCCAGATGTACATGGCCTCCGTGCTTTGGTCAGACCAGAATGAGATTGTAGTTTACAGGTCTTTAAAGGATTTCAAGAAAATGCATGTAAGTATTTAAATGATCTCAATGTGATGCGCATGTGCAGGTGTGTGTGTTTTTTGGGGGGTTATTAATAACATCTCTGTTACTAATTTCAGAAACAAATGAAAAAAGCATTCCCAGGCTCGAAAAAATCAGACAGGATCATCCCCAAATTTCAAGGTAATTTACAGCTGCAGTTTTAAGTGAGTCACAATGTGCATACAATGTGTTTGGTGTTCTGACTTCATGCAAACCTGTGCACTTTTAGACATAAAGGTGAACATGAGCGGCCAGAAGAAGGGTCCGACCAAGTCACTAGAGCTCCTCAAGTTCCTGCAGAAATACTGTAATGAACTCCTGAGCTGCGACCCGCGGGTCACTCAGCATGCAGACCTATTCCAGTTCTTCCACCCCAACGACCAGGACCTGCAGCCGGACTTTGCCAAGAACAGGTAGGCTGGACATATTTATAGAAATTAAAATAACATCATTTTTTTGTGTAGGGATGTCTTTAGACTTTTTGGGGCCCCTGAGCTCCAGAGCAAACACTCCGGCAGCGATAATTTTAGATTGTCATTACGGGTGTAAGAAAATATCAGAAAAATTGCAATATTATTTTTCTCAAAAACACTATCGATTTTTGATTAATAGTTTACATGCAAAGATTAACTCAGTCAATACTTTATTTCATTTGCAAAGATATGTGTTCTCTCAAAGTAGTGCTATGATGTTGGATGTTGCAGAGACTGTGAGTCATGCAAATGCAGATCTGATTGTTCTGATTGCATAAAAAAGTAAAATGTACAATATCACTGTAGTTATTAGCATGACAAGTTAGAAGAATGTAAAAGAATTGCAGAAATAGACAATTTGAGTTTCTCAGCAAACATGTGAGTAATGTTAAATGCTGAGATATCTGCACCAGGAGCCTTTAAAACTCAACCTGGTAGACTTGTCTGCATTCCTGCACAAAAACTGCAACTTGAATGAGGTGCAGAAAATAGGCATGCATTGTGCACGAGCTGCTGAGTGTTTTACTGGAAGCTAATTAATCTCCTAATTATCCTGCGTCTCTCCTCCTCAGCATCATGATCATGCCATCAGACATTGAAGTCAAGAATGCAGTACAGGGCGGTGGCGGTAATGTAACACAGCCATTCGTCACCGAGACGTACAGATGCGTGGCAACGTACGACACCAAAGACACCAAGAACAAACCCTTCAAAGTGGCGGTGGATGAAAAAGTAGACGTGCTCATCAAAGACAAAGCCGGTAAGCGAGCTTCAGTGTTAAGTGTCCTCTTAATGGTTGACTGCTTCAACACAGAACACACTGATGAATGTTAAATATGTGGTTGTGTTGCTTCAGGGTGGTGGCTTGTGGAGAATGAAGACAAAAGGATGGCCTGGTTCCCCGCACCCTACCTGGAGAAGGTAGATGATGATGATGATGATGAGGATGAAGACGACATAGATGGGGCTTCTGAAAGAGGTACGTGCACAGCTTCAGTTGTACCCAATCTCAAGATATTATAACACTTGGCTTATTTGCATACATAGTGCATAGTTTTTAATTTCAGTGGCGGACTCAGGGTGTCTGTGGGGCAGGGGCAAAACATTTTAAGGCCAACCCAGAGGGCACATTATCATGTTTTCTCCACAAGAGGGCACCCTAGATGACACTTTATCATGTTTTATCTACTGGAAAGACACCCCAGAGGACACTTTATCATGTTTTATCTACCATAGGCACATCCTAGAGGGCACGTTATCATGTTTTCTCCACAAGAGGGCACCCTAGATGACACTTTATCATGTTTTATCTACCATAAGCACATCCTAGAGGGCAAGTTATCATGTTTTATCTACCATAGGGGCATCCAAGAGAGCACTTAAATATGGGGGTATGAGAGGGGCGGTCGCTGAGTTCACCAGTGTATTAATGTCATTTCTTTCACCCTCAGGAATGCTGTACATTGCAGTCAAGACTTACAAGGCCACGAAAGATGACGAGATAAGCGTGGCCATCGGTACAGTGGTGGAGGTCCTGCAGAAGTCAGACAACGGCTGGTGGCTCATCAGGTATTTTTTCAAACATCATACCACTGTCATTATAGATTGTTTTACCAAAACAAGCTAACCATAACGAAATTCTTTAAACTCATCCAGATTTTAACCCTACATTCTTGTCTTTTTTTTTTTAACAGATACAGTGGTAAAGCAGGTTACATCCCTACCATGTACCTGAAGCCCTACAACAACCCTCATATGCTCATGCCAGCCCACAATGACAATCGTCGCGCCTCCTCCCCAAGCCAATTTCTCTCCCCAACCCTGCAGTCCAACAACAAGCTCAGCCTCTCACACGGAAACCTGCTGGAAATTCCACCCGTCAGATCTTCCACACCCAGCCAGCAAAAACCATACATAAAGCCCAGATCACGCTCTTTCGACGTCATGTCTGAACAACTTCCTGTTCGGCCTGCATCAAGCCACGCTGACAAGCCTGTTAGCGTTTCCCCCTTACCTAGGACTGGAAAGCTCACCCCTCCACCCACAATCATGGTGGAGACTTACGGAGAAGAGAGGGGGCGTGCCATGAGCCAGAGAGCAAATAGCGACGCAAGCATTATAAGTGACAGCGGCGACAGCAGCGACTTCAGCGATGACCTGAATTCTTCCTGGGCCAGCTCCTCGTCTTTCAACCTGAGCCAAAGCTACAGCGAGGAACAGATGCGTCTCAGCCGTACGCCTCCCCCAACGCTGAACAACTACCTCAGCCCGACACACAGGGGAAAATGATGCCCAGTGTCTCTGATCCCAACCTCTACAAGGGCCCGACAACACCTAAGGTGCCACCCAGACCGCAGGCCCAGGAGATCCTCACCCGGTGTTCCACCATCACCCGCAAGAACGCATCCAGAGGCCGCCTGTCACCCACACAAACTGAGATAATCAGTCGATGAAGTTTATATTGATTATTTTTATTATTCAGGAACTTAATCTATTCTGTGGCCCAAGGATGGAGTTCTGCTAATTACATCTGCTTGTGAACTTGACTTAAAAATAAAACTGTTCACACCATGTGTAAAGAGTTGCAGAGTAGTTTGACTATGGCATAAGAGGTGTTGCACCAGATGCATTGAGGTGACCATGGGAAAATTCAATAGCTACTGAACTTTCTACTGAAGTTGTGTTGATAGAAATGTGTCTTGTTAATGGTGTTTGTAAATCTTTGAAGATAGATTGCCAACAAGTATGCAGAAAATGTAAAAATGTACAAAGGCCTTCAGCAAAATAAGTAAATATATATGTATATATGTAAATATGATTAATCAGGAAACACTTAAGAGTCATAATGCACGTCTATACTGTCGGTTTTGAATGATCATTTATTTTCCATACTGGAAATCCTTTTGTTGTGCCTTATATGCATTTTGACTTTGAGAGGGAGGTTGATTGGTTCTCGTGACGGCAGTAAATGTGTGTGTGTGAGTGTGCGGGCTGTTCTGTTTCCTGCTAAAGCATGTTTACTGTAAACTCAACTTAAAGAATGGGATGTGTGCAAATAACACTGAATAAACACTCCAGAGTCTGAACATGTAAATTCTGGGTGTATTCACATGTTACTGAAGAGCTTGATATAAATAAAAATATTTTTGTGGAACTTGATGTCATCTTCAAATGTCTTGTTTTTGTCAGTGTGCCTGCTAGCAACAAGGTTGGAAGCCTGGTGCAAAGCACACTGACTATAATCCAACAGGCTTCTTATTAATAAGCAGGAAGGCAATCCAGTGGCAACGAGGAAGGAAATATATTTATTGTAGTGGCTAAATCATTAAAAAGCTCCTACTACTCCTACTTTTCAACAGAAGCTGCAAAACAAACATGGGAGTCTATACAGAGAGAAGAAATATATATATAAATATTTCTTATTCACAGAATGCATGTAAAGTCTATATCCTCATCAAGACCAGGATACTTTAAGGCATCCAATTGATGGATCCTAAAAGGCATACCCCCACTCACTGCTTGACCCCTTCTACAGTAGGGCCAAAGGTTTTACCCTTTTGGAACTAATGGAATTAATGAGCATTAACCAATTAACTAATTGGCACCCTGGACTTTTAACCCCCAAAAGGCACAACAAGACCACACAAACCAACATACCAAATTTGAAGTTCCTTAGTGAAATAGTTTTCGTGTTCTACTCCGGAAATGAAATTGAAGTAGAAAAAAATCAAATTCTTTGGGCAAAATTTCAAAAAGTTTGGGCACCCTGGTGTTCTAACCCCCAAAAGACACAACTAGACCACACTGTCAACCATCATACCAAATTTGAAGTTCCTAAGTTAAATAGTTTCCGAGTTCCACTCCGGAAACAAAAGAGTGACACACGAACGGACGGAAGGACGCACTGACCGACACGCGGAGCGCTATGTACCCCCGACTACGTTGTCACGGGGGTATAAAAACTCTGCCTATGGGAAAGTTTTTGTAGGGCTTCTTACTAACATATTTCTTCTTCCAACTCATTTTTTGGCCCTCTACACCTCTTGCAGCATTGCCAACACATGCAAAAAAAACACATAAAAATGTGCAGAATGAACAGGAATGCTGTGCTGTGACTTTTCTCTGAGATTCGCCCAGCCATTTTCAAAAAAATCGCAAAAAAAAGTGCAAAAAAATTTCCCCATGGAAAACAAAATTGACATGAAGAGAGCTCGAAAACACTCCTCTTCGGGGCCATACCGATTTGCCATACGTTAATGTAGAAAAATGATTAAAACTTTCAACTGTTTGTGAGACTTAGTACTTTATTGGGCCAAATGAGCATTTTGATAGCTGGCACGGTATTCACGAAATCACAGTTTACGTTGTTCAGAGCTAGTGTGGATGACATCACAGCTAGAGTAGAGAGGAATTTTCTCAACGAAATAGCTCCCACTCCCACAATTTTTTCACTCTTCATACATAATTTCACATAAAATGTAGGAAATCTTGTGCTGATCGCAGACACATAACTATGGGATCAAACGGACTTATACATTTGGTTTGGGAAGCCTGAAAGTGACAGGAACTCCAAGCAACTGCCCCATAGAACTTAATGTTAACTGAGATGAGAAATGTTCGATGGAGAGCAGACAGTTTTCTAACCTGCTCCCATGCTCTCAATTTTGACTCTTCACACATAAAAACCACATAAAAGCGTTCAGATGATAATACTATTTTTTTGCCTATTGGACTCACAGTTTTTGACTGAGAAGCAGGGCTTTGACAGGTAGTTTTTTACTAAATCAACTCTCCAACCTGTCTTAACCCATGGATGTATAAAGAGAACTGGATACAGCGTCGGAACCCGAGCGTTCCCAGGCCAGCTGAGATATATGATCTCTCCAGCGTGTTCTGGGACTACCCCGGGGCCTGGGTGGAAACGTGCTGCCTCCTAATTTATGAGGCTGGACTTTCCTGCTGTTCTTTTTTTTGATTGTTCTGCTCGTAACGAGGAGCATGTGATGCATGCCACACCTGCACAGGTGGAGGAGATATAAATACACCTGCCGAGCATCTGTGCAGTGTCAGTCTGACTGAGAGGCTTCTGGTGCAGTTCACAACTTTATTCTTTTTACTGTATCATTACCCACTTTGTCTCTGTCGGTTCGTCATGGACACCCAGAGGTATCCCATCAGCGTCGGTTTGATCGGAGTGATGCAGAAGGAGGAGAGCAAAGTAAGCACATATGGAGCTCTGATTTTTATCAAACATCTACGCTTTTCTACAGTGTGACTAAAATCTGCATTTTCCGTTGTTTTCCAGATGTACATGGCCTCCGTGCTTTGGTCGGACCAGAATGAGATTATAGTTTACAGGTCTTTAAAGGATTTCAAGAAAATGCATGTAAGTATTTAAATGATCTCTCTGTGATGCACATGTGCAGGTTGTGTGTTTTTTGGGGGGTTATTATTAACAGCTCTGTTACCAATTTCAGAAACAAATGAAGAAAGCATTCCCAGGCTCGAAAAAATCCGACAGGATCATCCCCAAATTTCAAGGTAATTTACAGCTGCAGTTTAAGTGAGTCACAATGTGCATACAATGTGTTTGGTGTTCTGACTTCATGCAAACCTGTGCACTTTTAGACAAAAAGGTGAACATGAGCGTCCAGAAGAAGGGTCCCAACAAGTCACTAGAGCGCCTCAAGTTCTTGCAGAAATACTGTAATGAACTCCTGAGCTGCGACCCGCGGGTCACTCAGCATGCAGACCTCATCCAGTTCTTCCACCCCAACAACCAAGACCTGCAGCCGGAGTTCGCCAAGAACGGGTAGGCTGGACATATTTATAGAAATTAAAATTGCATCATTTTTGTGTAGGGATGTCTTTAGACTGTTGGGCCCCTGAGCTCCAGTGCAGACACTCAAAGACTGCGAGCAGCGACATTTTAGATTGTTAATAAGAAAATATCGAAAAAATCAAATATCGCAATATTATATTTCTCAAAAACACTAGCGATTTTTAAGTAATAGTTTGCATGCAAAAATTAACTCAGTCAATACTTTATTTAATTTGCAAAGAGATGCACCCTCTCAAAGTAGTGCTATGATGTTGGATGTTGCAGAGACTGGGATTCATGCAAATGCAGATCTGATTGTTCTGATTGCATAAAAAAGTAAACTTTTTTAACTGAGATTTTATGCATATGATGGTGTGTTCTTTACACTATGACAGTTTGCCTAAAATGAGATTAAAACAATTGCAATATATCACTTTACTTACAGTATTGCAATATATTGCAATGTATTGAATCGTTACTCTTGTATCATGATACGTATCGTATCGCCAGATTCTTGCCAATACACAGCCCTAATTGTCAGGGTGGCAAAAACAGGGAAAATAAATAATGCCCAGGAAGAAAATACCCTGAGTAATCATTTAAAGCAGATTCTATAAAACGTGCATGAAAATCAGGAAATTTTTTAGTGGAAACTTGTCTTTAAAGTTTGCTATAAACCTAACCTTCTTTATATTCTAAATTCAGGTGTGTTGTCATGCAGTGAGCTTTGCTGTAGGTTTTTAACCTTCACAAAATGTCCAGACTTGACAAAGTCCCTACTAAATAACAGCTTTATCCCTAACCCTAGTAAAAAAGGTTTATGTACAGGATTACTGTAGTTATTAGCATAACAAGTTAGAAGAATGTAAAAGAATTGCAAAAATAGATAATTTGAGTTTCTCAGCAAACGTGTGAATAATGTTAAATGCTGAGATATCTGCACCTGGAGCCTTTAAAACTCAACCTGGTAGACTTGTCTGCATTCCTGCACAACAACGTGCATTGTAAACGAGTGTTTTACTGGAAGCAAATTAATCTCCTAATTATCCTGCGTCTCTCCTCCTCAGCATCATGATCATGCCGACAGACAATGAAATCAGGAATGCAGTAGAGGGCGGTGGTGGTAAAGTGATCCAGCCGTTTGTCACCGAGACGTACCGATGCGTGGCAACGTACGACACCAAAGACACCAAGAACAAACCCTTCAAAGTGGCGGTGGATGAAAAAGTAGAAGTTCTCATCAAAGACAAAGCCGGTAAGCGAGCTTCAGTGTTAAGTGGTTGGTTGTGGCTTAGAGGTTGAACTCAGCAACCCGAAACACACAGATGAATGTTAAATATGTGGTTGTGTTGTTTCAGGGTGGTGGCTTGTGGAGAATGAAGACAAAAGGATGGCCTGGTTCCCCGCACCCTACCTGGAGAAGGTACATGATGATGATGATGATGAGAATGAAGATGAAAAAAATGGGGCTTCTGAAAGAGGTACGTCCACAGTTTCAGTTGTACCCAATCTAAATGTATTATAACACTTGGCTTATTTGCATACATAGTACATAGTTTTTAATTACCTCAGGGGGTTAATGTCCGTCAAGATGCTACGACATTATCTATCAAAGCAGTGGGGGACTCAGGCTGTCTGAGGGGCAGGGGCGAAAAATGTTAAGGCCACCCTAAAGGGCACATTATCATGTATTCTCTACTGGAAAGACACCCCAAAGGGCAACTATCATGTTTTATCTACCATAGGCACATCCTAGAGGGCATGTTATCATGTTTTATCTACCATAGGCACATCCTAGAGGGCATGTTATCATGTTTTATCTACCATAGGCACATCCTAGAGGGCATGTTATCATGTTTTATCTACCATAGGGGCATCAAAGAGAGCACTTAAATATGGGGGTATGAGAGGGGTGGTCGCTGAGTTCACCAGTGTATTAAAGTCATTTCTTTCACTCTCAGGAATGCTGTACATTGCAGTCAAGAGCTACAAGGCCACCAAAGATGACGAGATAAGCGTGGCCATCGGTACAGTGGTGGAGGTCCTGCAGAAGTCAGACAACGGCTGGTGGCTCATCAGGTATTTAACACTTTGGCTGAACTTTTTAAACATCATACCACTGTCATTATAGATTGTTTTACCAAGACAAGCTAACCATAACGAAATTCCCAAAGCTTTAAACTCATCCAGATTTCAACCCTCCTATCTTGTCTTTTTTTAACAGATACAGTGGTAAAGCAGGTTACATCCCTACCATGTACCTGCAGCCCTACAACAACCCTCATATGCGCATGCCAGTCCACCATGACTATCGTCGTGCCTCCTCTCCAATCCTTCCGTCCAACCAGCTCAGCCTCTCACATGGAAACCTGCTGCATCCTTCACCCGTCAGATCTTCCACACCCAGCCAGATCCAACCATACAGAAAGCCCAGATCATACTCTATTGACATCATGTCTGAACAACTTCCTGTTCGGCCTGCATCAAGCCACGCTGACAAGCCTGCTAGCATTCCCACCTCACGTACGACTGGAAAGCTCACCCCTCCGCCCACGATCATGGTGGAGATTTACGGAGAAGAGAGGAGGCGTGCCATGAGCCTGAGAGCAGATAGTGAGGAAAGCAATGTAAGTGACAGCGGCGGCAGCCGCGATGACCTGAATTCTTCCTGGGCGAGCTCCTCGTCCTTCAACCTGAGTCAAAGCTACAACGAGGAACAGATGCGTCTCAGCCCTACGCCTCCCCCTACGCTGAGTGTCTCTGATCTCAATCTCTACAAGGGCCTGACAACACCTAAGGTGCCACCCAGACCACATGCCCAGGAGATCCTCACCCGGTGTTCCAGCATCACCCGCAAGAACGCATCCAGAGGCCGCCTGTCACCCACACAAACTGAGATAATGAGTCGATGAAGTTTATATTGATTATTTTCATTATTCAGGAACTTAATCCATTCTGTGGCCCAAGGATGGAGTTCTGCTAATTACAAGATGCATTGAGGTGACCATGGGAAAATTCAATAGCTAAGGAGTTGTGACTTTTCTTTCTACTGAAGTTGTGTTGATAGAAATGTGTCTTGTTAATGTTGTTTGTAAATCTTTGAAGATAGATTGCCAACAAGTATGCAGAAAATGTACAATGTACAAAGGCCTTCAGCAAAATCAGTAAATATATATGTATATATAAGACGATCAGGAAACACTCAATTTTCATAATGCACCTCTATACTGTCGGTTTTGAATGATCATTTATTTTCCATAATGGAAATCCTTTTGTTGTGCCTTATATGCATTTTGACTTTGAGAGGGAGGTTGATTGGTTCTCGTGACGGCAGTAAATGTCTGTGTGTGTGTGCGGGCTGTTTACTGTAAACTCAACTTAAAGAATGGGATGTGTGCTAATAACACTGAATAAACACTCCAGAGTCTGACCATGTAAATTACGGGTGTACTCACATGTTACTTAAGAGCTTGGTACAAATAAAAATGTTTTTGTGGAACTTGATGTCATCTTCAAATGTCTTGTTTTTGTCAGTGTGCCTGCTAGCAACAAGGTTGGAAGCCTGGTGCAAAGCACACTTACTATAATCGAACAGGCTTCTTACTAATAAGCAGGAAGGCAATCCAGGCACTCCAAAATGCAAAAAAAAAGTGTCAACGAAGAAGGAAATATATTAAAAAGCCTTTATTGTAGTGGCTAAATCATTAAAAAGCTCCTACTACTTCTACTTTTCAACGGAGGTTGCAAAACAAACATGGGAGTCTATACAGAGAGAGAAAAAATATATATAAATATTTCTTATTCACAGAAAGCATGTAAAGTCTATATCCTCATCAAGACCAGGATACTTTAAGGGCGCTTTCACATTAGCTACGATTGCCAAACCTCGCCACTTTCACATTAGAAAAAGTTGTTTCGTAGCCGAGTACACTTGCGTCATCATCCATGTGTATTTGTTTATGTTGAGATCAGCTGTTCTAGTGGTGGAGCATCTTAAAACACTTCATTCAATCTTGACAGAAACAAACAAAACTCACCAATACTGTTGTCGTTAGTCTTTCCAACAATCACCAACTCTGGTTTGGTTGAAATAAACTCTTATTTCCCCGAGTTTGATGTGAAAATATGCCGAATCTATACGCTGTTTCCCCCCGCTGTCTCTCTCTGTCCGCTGAGCAGCTGTGCGACTCTCGTTCTTAGGAGGTAGACCATTCAATTAGTTAAATAAAATAACAAACATCGCCCGACTCCATCGCCTACTATTGTTTATATTTTAAGGAACCTCTCGCCTGCCTTCCTACTTTATCTCTCATGGCCGTACAGTTTAGAGGATGAGATCGGCGCATGCTGTGCGCAGATACAGACATAGATATGAAACAGTTTTATATGTATACAGATTTCAGAGCAGACCGGCGGCGTTGAAAAAAGTCTGCCCTTTCAAAACTACTCGCTAACTGCTAATGTTACTCACGTTACTCACGTTAAATAGCGGTCCACTTCCGTGTTTCGGTACGGTTGGCTTTCACACCTGATGCGAACCGTACCCGAGTCCTCATGAACTGCACTCCAGACCACCTTTTCAAGTGGACTCCAGTACGGATCGACGAACCGTGCCCGAGTACGGTATGGAGCGTTCACACTAATCAAACGAACTGGACTTTGGGGACAAGTGTACTCGGATCCGGGCCCGGGTCCCTAATGTGAACCCTCAGGCATCCAATCGATGGATCCAAAAAGGCAAAAGTGAGCATGGCTCACAAACCCCCGCTCACTGCTTGACCCTACTAAAGTAGGGCCAAAGGTTTTACCCTTTTGGAAGTAATGGAATTAATGGGCATTAACTAATTAACTAATAAGCACCCTGGACTTCTAGACTTTTTTTTTAGACTTTAGACTTTATTGTCCCACAGGGGGAAATTCGCTTCCACAGCACTGCACTTGTCAGACACCAACACACACAACAGCACACAATAACATAGTAACAGTAACAGCGACAACAACAGAAAATGACGGACAGCAGTACACACACAGGCCTATTCAGTGACGCCTGTTGTTTAAGGCGGCTATGACTGCCTCACGGCTTTTCCCAAAGCGAGACCTATTGCACCTCAGTGTTCTGTACCGATGCAAAGGAACGGGGCATTATGGTAAAGTGGTGATTGAGTGGGTGTGTGATGTACCGTGCTATTGAGATTGCAATGCGTGCAATGGCTTTGTTGTTTAGCTCTGTGAGGTTGGGTGTGGGGAGACCAATTATCCTGGCAGCAGTGTTGGTTATGCGTGTGAGTTTTTTAATAACTTGTTAAAAAAGCAGGTGGAACAGTAACAGTAATGACTGATTGTCATTGGAGTGTTGGTCAAACCCGAGTTTATTGTCCAGAGTCACTCCAAGGTATTTCAATTATATTATATTATATATTATATTATATTATATCAATTACGTCAATTGTTTGGGCATTGATGATAATGGGGTGCTGAGGTGAGGTGGGATCGATTTGTATTTCCTTTGTTTTGCTGACGTTGATGTGAAAATGATTGTCCTCACACCACTGAGTGAATTGAGCAACCTGTGTTGTTATAGTCCAGGGCAGTGTTGTGGTCTGTAAGTAGGGCAAGAATGGCTGTGTCGTGTGAGTATTTGAGGTAGGTAGTGTTGGGTGACGGACTGGTGCAATCATTGGCGTAAAGCGTATACAGGAATGGGCTCAACACACATCCCTGCGGTGCTCCGATGTTGATGGTGAGTGCAGGTGATGTGGTCGTGCCCACACGCACAGCTTGCAGTCTGTCACTGAGGAAGTTGTGTATGAGATGGATCAGATGGGGGAGGAGTGTTGAGATGGTGTAGTTTCCGGATCATCAGATGCCTTTGGATGGTATTGAAAGCGGAGCTGAACTGCACAAAGAGTATCCTGGCGAAGTTGCCATGGGAATCCAGGTGCTGGAGGAGGAGGTGTAGCAGGTAGGCAACACAGTGTCCTCCGTGCCCCTCTTAGCCTTATAGGCTAATTGGAGGGGATCCAGTTGTGGGGAGACAACTGGCAGGATTGTATTTAGCAGCAGCTTCTCCAGGCACTTCATTATTATGAATGTGAGGGCAATGGGGCGGTAGTGGTTGAGTTCTATGGGCCAGGGTTTTTGGGTACGGGGATTATGGTAGCAGTTGTCCAGAGGGTGGGTACTGTGGCAGTATGGTAGGATTCACAGAAGAGTGAGTGGAGGACTGGTGAGAATTCTAACCCCCAAAAGGCACGACTAGACTACACTGTCAACCATCATACCAAATTTGAAGTTCCTAAGTGAAATAGTTTCCGAGTTCTGCTCCGGAAACTAAAGTGTGACACGCGAACGGACGGAAGGACACGCGGAGCGCTATATACCCCTGACTATGTTGTCACGGGGGTATATAATCTCTCCAGCGTGTTCTGGGACTACCCCGGGGCCTTGGTGGAAATGTGCTGCCTACGTGCATATTAATTTATAAGGCTGGACTTCCCTGCAGTTGTTTTGTTTTGATTGCCCTGCCAATTACGAGGAGCATGTGACGCATGCCATACCTGCACAGGTGGAGGAGATATAAATACACCTGTCGAGCATCTGGGCTGTGTCAGTCTGACTGAGAGGCTTCTGGAGCAGATCACAACTTTATTCTTTATACTGTATTATTACCCACTTTGTCTCTGTCGGTTCGTCATGGACACAAAGCGGTATCCCATCAGCGTCGGTTTAATCGGAGTGATGCAGAAGGAGGAGAGCAAAGTAAGCACATATGGAGCTCTGATTTTTATTAAACATCTGCGCTTTTCTACAGTGTGACTAAAATCTGCATTTTCCTTTGTTTTCCAGATGTACATTGCCTCCGTGCTTTGGTCGGACCAGAATGAGATTATAGTTTACAGGTCTTTAAAGGATTTCGAGAAATTACACGTAAGTATTTAAATGATCTTTCTGTGTTGCGCATGTGCAGGTGTGGTTTTTTGGGGGTTATTAATAACAGCTCTGTTACCAATTTCAGAAACGAATGAAGAAAGCATTCCCAGGCTCGAAAAAATCCGACAGGATTATCCCCAAATTTCAAGGTAATTTACAGCTGCAGTTTAAGTCACAATGTGCAATGTGTACAATGTGTTTGGATTCTGACTTCATGCATCCTGTGCGCTTTTAGAAAAAATGGTGAATCGGTACTGCCCGAAGAAGGGTCCCCTCAAGTCAGTAAAGTGCCTCAAGTTCTTGCAGAAATACTGTAATGAACTCCTGAGCTGTGACCCGAGGGTCTCTCAGCATGCAGACCTCTTCCAGTTCCTCCACCCCAACGACCAAGACCTGCAGCCGGAGTTCACCAAGAACAGGTAGGCTGGACATATTTATAGAAATTAAAATATCATCATTTTGTGTAGGGATGTCTTTAGACTTTTTGGAGCCCCTGAGCTCCAGAGCAAACACTCAAAAGACTGCGAGCAGCGACATTTTAGATTGTCATTATGAGTGTAAGAAAATATCAGAAAAATCGAATATCGCAATATTATATTTCTCAAAAACACTATCGATTTTTAATTAATAATTTGCATGCAAAGATTAACTCAGTCAATACTTTATTTCATTTACAAAGAGATGCACCCTCTCAAAGTAGTGCTATGATGTTGTATGTTGCAGAGACTGGGATTCATGCAAATGCAGATCTGATTGTTCTGATTGTATAAAAAAGTAAACTCAGATTTTATGCGTAAGGTGATGTGTTCTTTATACTATGACAGTTTTCCTAAAATTAGATTTAAAAAAAAAAATCAATATATCGCCTTACTTACAGTATTGCAATATATTGCAATGTATTGAATCGTTACCCCTGTATCATGATACGTATTGTATCGCCAGATGAAAATAAGGAAATTGTTTAATGGAAACTTGTGTCCAGACTTGACAAAAAGTCTTCTTAAATTACAATTTCACTCCCTACTAAATAATAACAGCTTTATCCGTAACCCTGGTAAAAAGGTTTATGTACAGGATTACTGTAGTTATTAGCATAACACGTCAAAAGAATATAAAAGAATTGTTAGAATATACAATTTGGCCTTCTCAGCAAGCATGTGGACTTGGATAATGTGAAATGCTGAGATATCTGCACTAGGAGCCTTTAAAACTCAACCTGGTAAACAACAACTGCAACTTTAAATTAGGTTCAGAAATTAGGTTTGCATGTGGCACAAGCTCCTCTGTGTTTTGCTGGAGGCAAATTAACCTTCTAATTAACTTGCGGCTCTCCTCCTCAGCATCATGATCATGCCGTCAGACAATGAAAGCAGGAATGCAGTACAGGGTGGTGGCGGTATAGTGACCCAGCCCTTCGTCACGGAGACGTACAGATGCGTGGCCCCGTACGACACCAAAGACACCAAGAATAAACCGTTCAAAGTGGCGTTGGACGAAAAAGTAGAAGTTCTCATCAAAGACAAAGCAGGTGAGCGAGCTTCAGTGTTCAGTGTCCTCTTAGTGGTTGACCTCATCGACCCAGAACACACTGATTAATGTTAAATATGTGGTTGTGTTGTTTCAGGGTGGTGGCTTGTGGAGAATGAAGACAAAAGGATAGCCTGGTTCCCTGCCCCCTACCTGGAGAAACTACATGAGGATGATGATGAGGAGGATGAAGATGAAAAAGATGGGGCTTCTGAAAGTGGTACGTGCAAAGTTTCAGTTGTACCCAATCTCAAGATATTATAACACTTGTTTACATACATAGTGCATAGTTTTTAATTACCTCAGGGGGTTAATGTCCGTCAAGATGCTACGACATTATCTATCAAAGCAGTGGCGGACTCAGGCTGTCTGAGGGGCAGGGGCGAAAAATGTTAAGGCCACCCTAAAGGCACGTTATCATGTTTTCTCTATTGGAAGGGCACCCTAGAGGGCAGGGTATCATGTTTTCTCTATTGAAAGGCCACCCTAGAGGGCACGGTATCATGTTTTCTCTGCTAAAAGGCCACTTTAGAGGGCATGGTATCATGTTTTCTCTATTGAAAGGCCACCCTAGAGGGCACGGTATCATGTTTTCTCTGCTGAAAGGCCACTTTAGAGGGCACGGTATCATGTTTTCTCTATTGAAAGGCCACCCTAGAGGGCATGGTATCATGTTTTCTCTACTGGAAGGCCACCCTAGATGGCACTGTATCATGTTTTCTCTACTGGGAGGGTACCCTAGAGGGCACGTTATCATGTTTTCTCTATTGGAAGGCCATCCTAGAGGGCACGTTATCATGTTTTCTCTATTGGAAGGCCATCCTAGAGGG
>CAKALU010066848.1:0-15437 GCA_916700995.1 Hozukius guyotensis | reverse complement strand
CTGCCACCATGGCAGACAGGTTTTCCTTATATTAAGAAATATTATTTTTTAAAAAGCAATTCTAAAGCCTAAATTAAATATTGGGTAACACTTCATTTTACAGGTCCACAAATGTCATGGTAATTAGGTGATAATTAGCAAGTAACCTGTTTGCAATTTCTTTGGAATTACTGTCAAATTACCCCAATATTTACCTATACATTTATTGAAAATGACTTTGTTATAAACATTATTTAATAATTATATTCTGCTATTTCCCAATAGCTGGTAAAATAGATAATATAGATAATAATTAGCAAATAACTTAATTGAAATTTCTTAAAAAAACTCCCTGAATCATGACATCAGCTACCAGGTTACATCTGTGTAGACAATAAGTCACACAATGGTGAGATTTGTGCCTGATCAGAAGTGTCTTCTATTAGTTTTCCACCTCCGATGAAGAGCAGCGCAGAGCCGCTTCTCAAGCCTCAGGGCCCTATTTTAACCATTAAATACTATTTTAGCATATAATTATTAAATAATGTTTATAATTAAGTAATTTTCGATCAATTTTGAGGTAAATATTGGTGTAATTTGGCAGTAATTCCAAGGAAATTCCAAATTTGCTAATTATCACCTAATTATCATGAAATTTGCGGACCTGTAAAATGAAGTGGTACAGAATATAGTCATGCATTAAGGTTACATGATATATTCCATAATTCTACGGTCTGGTACCACTGACTCACTGTTTACTATTTTAAAGCGTTCTACTTAGATTTCAGAAGTGGCAGACAAAAACAATGAGTGGCCGGTAGAAATGTACAGTGACCTGCCACAGTGGCAGCTGAGGAAAAAGGTTCATTTCAGACCCTGGTTATGCTCCATACCCAAAACAAACAAATGCAAGAGTCCATGGTTTATTCTGTAGGTCACGGAATGCTCAATACATTGCATTAATACGGGCTGAATATTATACAATCAATGCACTTAAAAAAAAGGCAAATTTACACATCATTTGCAAAATGATTTCAACACCAAAAAATCTTGTCTATCAAGAGAGAGAGGACTCCCATAACGATGCAACTCATGTCATGAATCAGCAAACTGATTTCCCAATCACTATTCTAACTTATACAGCAGCTATCACCAGCACTCAAATTTGAATATATAATATTTCTAAGAGTCAGGCAAATACTGTAATTTCTTGTGGAAATACACAACTTCTTTACTGCGTTGTTGCTTTTAACATGAAAAAATAAATTTATCTCTATAGTTTCTGCATACAGGTCACCCCTATATCTATGAATACTGCAAGCTTAAATACAGTAGTTCATTCATACCGAGCATATAGCATTTTCAGGGGGAATACATCATGGTATAGGAATAAGTAAATGTGATGTGTGGTTGTTGAAAAAGACTAAAGCATGATATTGTGGTAATACCAAGTATGACAAGAGCTGATTTCATGAGCTGAAAAGCAAACAACTTAAGCCTAGAATTGATCACTGTCTTTTTAAAGTCACTCATCTTTAACATACCAGTTGCCTGAGCCTCTCTTGCTCAGGGGGAATTTAAATATATCTACTTAATGTCTATATAATTACATCGTATCAATACCCTCATTTGATACCATAAAATTGAGCAATATTGTTTATAGTCTAATCTGAGCACTAGTAATAACATCTGTGGAAAATCTGAAGACAGGGGAAAAAAAAAAAGATATTGGCAGAAAACCAAAAATGTGGAAACAGCAACCCTTTTGCAGCAAGCAGAGCTGAACTAGATACGCAGATATGGAATGAGGGCATCATGTCTAATTTGGGATACACACAAAAAAGGTTTCTGCACATTTGTTGCTCAAATCACGCACGCAATAACACATTCTTAATGACTACGAAGCTAACAAATGTGCTTTCAGCAGCAGGAATGATTAATCTGGTACAAGGAATTAAAGCAAAAGCCCCAAAATAAATAAAAAGAGGAGAGAAATGACAGGTAGCGAGCTTGTAGCGGAGACACAATTTGAGATTTTTTCTCTGGGGTCTCAGCCATTCAGATGGTTTGTGATCTTCGTGAATGCAATGTTTGAATTTAGGAGTTACTGAATTTCTTATGATATTGCAGCTACATACATCATGCTAACACCTCTCACTTGTTCCCATTTCAGAAGACATAGTACATCTATTACAATGAATTTGCACTAGTCCTTGCCGTGTGTGGAGAGGTACGATGATTCAGCAAAAAATTATCAGCCAGTTGGGTCCCAAAACGTATATGAGGCAGTAGGGCTGCACAATTAATCGAATATTAATCACGATTTTGGCTTCCCACAATTAAATGAACATGATCGAACATCGTCGGAACGCTGCTTTGTCACTTTTTACCTGCCCACCCAAACCCACAATTTTTTTCTAGTAAGCTCACCCGAATACGCCCGACGGGTTGTGGGTCGACCCGCCCATGACTAACGTGCACCCTGCGGCAACAGCCTTTGAAAAACTTTCCTGAATGTTGCAGCTGCAGTCCAGAGTAGAATAAGAATATTCAACGGAGAGCAGACGGGGAAAACGAAAATGCACTGAATTCAGGTGAAGAAGAACCTTATTTTGAAGTCTTATTTTGGTGCAACGATTTGTACATTAGCAGGAATGTCGCACAAATTGGAAACGAAAGCAGTGCTGTGTCTATTTAAATGTGAAAGTGCAATAATACTATTTTCACCCTAAAAATCAATGAATAATCGTGATAAATAATCCTGATCTCTATATTGATCAAAATAATCGTGATTATCATTTTGGCCATAATCGTGCAGCCCTACGAGGCAGTGGATAACAAAGTCAGTTGAGATGCTGTTACTCAAAGCTTTTAGTGGGAATGTACAGATGTTGAGTTCTCATCAAAAGAATGTTAGATTTTAAAGACTTGGGTAAAATAGGGTCATTATTGAGGATTGAGCAGTTGATGCTGGAATGACAGAAAATGTGCTGAGAAGAGTCGGTAAGCTCTCACATTTAAGAGCCCGTTGAACAGAATCATAAGGGAGTCTGTCGGGGCCACGATCAGGGACAGTACTCCTAGCGTGGCGCTACAGCAGCAGTGCACTCTGGCAACAGTGTTACAAAAGCAGTCGCTAAATTCACAGTCCTCCACATAAATGGCTAGCAAAGGTCTCTCCTTAAGTGTCCACTTGTTAACTTATCCTGGCGTCAAAGCAAAGACCAAGGTTACCCGTTCTTGGTGCCCAACTACATTTTTTGGCCACCCAGCATTACACACATTACAACATTTAGGTCCAGCTGTATAACCACCTCCCTTCATTCATTCATTCATTCATTCACGCATTGACGGGTCTCCAGCGGTCAGCTTCAATGCTGTTGATGCTGCTGGACCCATAGGGTCCGGAGGCAACATCATCCAGGTACGCTCCCACCATACGAGAGCTGCCGGGACCGGAGCCGTCGATCTGGGTGGAGGAGTAGAAGAGGCCCTGGTCAGTCATTTCCTTGCGGCCAATGGTCGTAGCGACTGTCGGGGGAAGGTGGACGTCGCTTTCATCCGGCTCATCCACCTGTGACTTGTAGGAGAACAGGATCTTGGGCTCTGAACTGTGGAAAAGAAGAGAGTAGTGAAATAAAGGAAGAAATTAGGTCAACTGTAAGTGCAAATATTAAGTATTCCGTATATTTTTGTACGATTCATTGTACAAACCCAAAGAAGCCCTTGAGGAATGTGACATAAATGAGTGGAGCAAAGGCGGAGAAGTACAGGAAGGTGGTGACATCCACACAGCTGGTTCAGAAAAGACAAAATAAAGACACACTGTGAACAATCCCGTTAAAAGCTACAAGTAGAGCTGCAACCATCAATCGATAAATTGTCAACTATGAAATTAATCGGCAACTATTTCTCTATGACAGTAAACTGAATATCTTTGAGTTGTGGTGAAAACAAGACATTTGAGGACGTCATCTTGGGCTTTGGGAAACACTGATCAACATTTTTCACCATTTTCTGACATTTTATAGATCAAACAACTAATCGATTAATCCAGAAAGTAATCAACAAATTAATCGACAATAAAAATAATCATTAGTTGCAGCACTCGTTACAAGACATAAGGATACTATCAGCTTCAGTAGATACAGAAAGTACAATAGGTTTCTGCCAAAAGAAAAACATCTGTTATGTTCTCATCCTCTCGTCTAAACTCCACTGAACTTCATTGGACCCGCTGAAAACAGTGAGTCATCCCCTTAGTTGCAACTCAGACAACAAATCAATGATAGGAAGGTTTAAAAAAACAGCAACCAAGCTCCATATCCAGGACAATTTTCTAAAAAGCGTATGCTGCATAAAATCAACACTTCATATCCCTAGTTGCTCTGAAGCCAAAAATATATTCAACCTGTCTTTTTCATCCTAAAATACTCAAACAGGTCCATTTGTTAGTATAATACTAAAATAAGATAAGATAAGATAATACTGACCAGAGTCCCTCTGTGATTTCAGCACATAGCAGAGCACTGCCCAGGCCCTGGACGAAGTTCAGTAAAGACAGGATGGCAGCATACACGTAGAAACTCTTCTTAGCTGGACAAAGGAAGCAGCAAAACAAAGATTAATGGGCAACAGAGGACAAATGCTTTCGATTACATGGCATCATGCAGTGGTAAAAAGCACATGAGGCTGCATTCACACGAGATCAGGCGGTGCGGCGAAAACGCAAGTTTTTCCATTCATTTTGAATGGGGTTAGTGCGTTTGGGCTGCAGAGGTCACAGGGGGTGATGAAAAAAAAAGGCAGCGGCATGCGGCGGAAAAGTAGAAATGGAATCAACTTTTGGAGAAACGCAACCTGACGTCACGCTGCGGTGGCCAATCACGTAACGGGCGATCCAGAGTTGAACAACCAAGGACAAAAGACATTAATCGTCGCAGTTATTGGGCCATTAAAGTGACTCGCCCAGACCTCTGCACAACGCCTGATCTCGTGTGAATGCAGCCTTACTAGGAGTGCAGCACATGGATTACATGATATATAAAGCTAGTCTTTTAACCTCTTAAACCTAATTTCTGATCTCTTCTGCAATGAAATCTGTAACTTACACGGAAGAGATATCCTCTCCCTCACTGGAGTTTTAGGCAAGATCACAATCAAAGAGTACACCTATAAAAAAAGGATTACATAATCAGTCAATTATTAGACATCAGTTATCTGTCAAGTATGAGCTTCATTTGATTCCTCATGCTGCTACCAGTTACTGACCAGGAAGAAGAAGCAGGAGCTGGCCAACCAGAAGTGGCGTCCTCCGTGACCGTAGATGTTGAAGTCCTCAGCAGACAGGTGACTGTCTGGATACAAGATCTCTAGTGTGCCCTAGGATTATTAATATCTCAGTTAATTTTATTGAATTCTGAATAACAACTTACCAAAAATGTCCTGCTGCGTCTTATCACCCGTCATTACCTGTGTGATGGAGTAGCCCAGAGCCAGCACAGCGGTGATCGCCAGCACTCGCTTTATACTGGACTTGCTCTCCAGGTGACCTGATAAAATGAATAAAGTAAGAGGCTTAACGAAAACAAAACCTATACAGACATTCAGTCACATTCAGGGCTGTAAAGGATTGTTATTAACTGAACATTGGAAACAGATGTGTCATGTGAAATCATGTGTATTTTAACCACACTGGTTAAAATACACAGTAAATGAGAACTGAAACCAGTAGAGCATACTAACCGAAAGCCAGTCCCAGGATGATAACGCTGAGCTCAATAGCCAGCAAGAAGAAGCGGGTGATTTCCCACAGCACCTGAAGAGACAACAAAACATCATGAGTCTCCACTGCAGTAGATTGTATTGCAACACCAGGAACATGTGCTAAACCTTACAGGTCAGGTCACACTCCCAAAGCATTATATAATCATGTGTATGCTTTTCTTCACCAGCGCAGCCATGACAGTGTGCTACGGGAACACTGAACTCCATAGGGATATGTCTGGTATGTGAGGAATGTCAGCCATGCCTTTCCTTTTGGACATGAAAGCCAAACAAAGTCATGCTGAAGCTCATATCAGCCCCGCTGGGAATTCAATAAAAGAGGATATGGTGACTGCTACTTTAGTATGGGCTAAGTATTTATACTGCAAAGCTGCAATCTGTGATTTACCACCTGTAAATAAAAAAAACTCCAAGGAACCCAGGCTTTTTTAGCAAAAAAACTGGACCGTTTAGAAAGGAGCACATTAAATCAACTATTTACCCCAGGCTTCATGTTCCACCACACAAAAAGCAGTTAACATGAACGCATTGTGTAAAGCTCAGACTATGATTAATATGAATTAATTAATCTGAAAAAAAAAACAAGCCTTGCACATGTTCCGTTTACTCTCTAGCCAGCTCTATCAATAACCATGCACTGTGGGGGTTTGATGAAGGTCCAATCAGCAACTATTTTGATCATATAAATATTAATGTGGTTGAAATATTTCTCACAAAATCATAATTGATCTCCTTAAAAGCTGCACTCTGGAACTTTGAGCAAATGTGATAAAAAAAGGTATTTTTATAAAACAGTCACTATATCCTGTCAGTAGTGTATGAGACAGATAATCTGTGAAAAAGTCATGTTCCTCTGCCTCCTCCTACAGCTCCTAATGGCATTCGCAAGTTTCCACCACCATCAGAGCCGAGCTGGAGCCCAGCAGTCTCTACAGCAGTTGTCAATCACTGCTCCCGAATCTCGCAAACTCCGATCAAACGGTGCAACAAGGCAGCGCAAATATAAATCAAGATCCTGCTACTGTAATGCCTATTGATCGCCTAAAATGTTTCCAGAAACATATTTTACTATACTGTTTAGCTGTAAAAATTAAAAAGTTTGTGATCCAACCGCCGGCCGGAGCAAACTTTTTCATTCTACAGCTAAACAGTACACTAAAACATGTTTCTGAAAACATTTGAGGATGTAATTTCAAGGAAGACACACTGTTTTCGCCCCCAAAAAAAGCAAAAAGTCTGGAGAGTTTCAAAAGGACGATTTAACAAATACCCCCAGGCTGTGTGTTCCACCACACAAAAAAGCAGCGTCTCCACCAAAAGGACACCATTTGCTGCACTTAACAGTAAACATGAATGCCTTGTGACAAGTACAATTCGGGACTATATTTCCAGTAAAAGACAGTGAAGAATAAATCTGAAAAACACCAGCTTTTATCTCTATAAATAACCATGCACTGTGAGGGTTTGCTGAAGGTCATAATAAAAAATAAAAATCACAATTGATCTTTAATTCTTTGCTTAAAACATTACAGTAAACATTACCTCTTGTTGTTTGGATTTTCACAATTTATAACCCCCACATTTGTTCCAAAAAAATTGTATTTATGTTCCATGCGCTTCCTTACTTTGTCTATGATGGTGGCAGCACTGGACGTACTGACAGTCATAGACACCACCGCTCGGGTGATCCCAACCCCTGCTACAACAAACACCTGAGAAATACAGTAAAAAAACATGTTACACCATATAAAACAATCTGCCTTCTCAACACAATAAAACAAGTCCTCGAGTAGAATTAGGGGAAAAGTACAGCCGATAGCAACAATGCACTGGTTAACAACGATAGTGACAAACAACGTGTTCCTTTCTAGCCTTGCCAGGCATTGTGGAACAGAGATATCCTGTTATCTAGAGTCTTTGTTGCTATTTTACCATCGCTGGAATGCTAACCTAACTAGACAGATTCAGTATATTTTGGAAACAAAGAGTAAGCGCCTTCCACATAGAAAAAACAGATTATAAAGCAGAGCAGTAAACAAGAAAGAAACTCATCAGCAATTCTTTCCACAAGGTCGTTTGTCTTTGCTGTCAGACAAAAGTATTAACAGGTGCATTTTAAATTATGGGATGACGTACTCTTATTAATAGAATTCACTGTGTAACACGACACCAAGCTCAAGATAATTACTTTAAATAATGTATAATGGTGTTTTTGGAGTTTGTGTCCTACCAGCAAGTAAAAGGTGACGAAGATGGGGCTGGAGGTGAGTCGAATCTTTGCCCTGGCTGAGGGCAGCTTCCACATCAGGAATACAAAGAAGGCCACATTAGGCACGAGCAGTAAAATGTCCCAGAACCGCACCCTAAGACAGAGAGATGAATGTGAAGGGGATAATGCAGAACTTTCTGAAAAATGCAATTTCATCTGCAGTAGATATTTGTAGTGTAGTCTGTCGGATATTCACTTTGAACAGTTAGTATTTTATTTCCATTTTGTATTTCCTGCACTGTCACACAAAGATCCAAAAGCAAGGTATGCTTTACTAGGTCTTTCATAGTTCTCAACTTTTTCTTTTTGTTTTCTGTAATAATTTATTGGGAGTAACAACAGGTGTACAGAAACATACAAATAGAGCACAAATGTAAATGATTGTTGCGCCATATTTAGGTATTTTTCCCACAAAGCCTCCTACCAACCCTCACCCATTACTGATGCAAAAAGGATAAAGGACAAAAAACTAAGTTAAATTAAATTAAATTAAATTAAATTAATTAAATTAAAAAGGAAAGAACATAAGATACAAAAATTTAAATTAAATAAATTTTAAAAAAAGTACAAATTGACAGAAATAATGATTATAGGATAAATCACAAACTACAGATAAAATAGGCTGATAAACTTTACCATGTACAAATAGATCATTTAACTGTTAGTGGTCATTTCTGTTTACATAAATCAAACTTTATGATGTCATAGAATTTAGCTGATGGAGAGAAATACATTATATTTACAACTATTTCTTCTACAGTATATGCTATTGAATACCTGGATTCTCCAATGTCCTCGTACAGAACTTGGAGACATTTGTGAGGCTTGCTGATGTTGGCTTCAGTATCAGGTTGCCAGGTTGGGTATGTTGACGTGTTCTCCAACGGTGTAGGTGAAATACTGCCATTGTATTGAGCAAACCTAACCACAGCAGTCACTGTGGCTAGCATGGTGTCAGATCCTGAGGAGGGAAAAGAATAGTTATGTCAAATATTAACTGAAATTGATTACTCATATCAGCTGAGACAGACTGTTAACTTCTCATTATAAGAGTTTCCTCTTTTTGGGAGGAGGTTCAGGTTGTAAAGTGGGTTTTGTGAAGGGAAGGGCTATATACAAGATTGCTGAACCCTTTTTTAGGGTATATTATAGGTAAATGTATGCTAGACTTAACTCGTATACAGGGAATGAAATTAGGTGAAAATTTCAGGTCACATGCCACCATGGCAGACAGGTTTTCCTTATATTAAGAAATATTTTTAAAAAGCAATTCTAAAGCCTAAATTAAATATATGGTAACACTTCATTTTACAGGTCCACAAATTTAGTGGTAATTAGGTGATAATTAGCAAGTAACCTCTTTGAAATTTCTTTGGAATTACTGCCAAATTACCCCAATATTTACCTATAAATTTATGGAAAACTACTTTATTATAAACATTATTTAATAATTATAATCTGCTATTTCCCAATAGCTGGTAATTTATTTAATACATTTCCAGGAAAAGAATACAAAGTTAATTGATATGCTTTATTTCCATGTCTGCTGGTAAATAGATAATAATTAGCAAATAACTTCTTTGAAATTTCTTTAAAAACTCCCTGAATCATTACATCAGCTACCAGGTTACATTTGTGTAGACAATAAGTCACACAATAAGTCACACAATAAGTCACACAATGGTGAGATTTGTGCTGATCAGAAGTGTCTTTTATTAGTTTTGGTTTTGGAGGTAAATATTGGGGTAATTTGGCAGTAGTTCCAAAGAAATTTACATAAATAAATGTAATATGTACAATAAATAAATGTAGTATGTACAATAAATAAATGTAGTATGTACAATAAATAAATGTAATATGTGCAGTCTATAAAGTGGTATATAGGATGTATAGTGTAAAGTAAGTGTAAAGCTATATAACTTGACTGGAGTAAACAACATAAAAATAATAAGTCTCAACAGGATTAGGTTAACGATAATAACAGACAGTCAGCTAGTTAATCGTGACGTAGTTAGATTAACGTTCATTATGGTTTATCATGATACTTTCAGTTAGCTGTTGAAGGGGATTTCAGACGTTAGTTAGCTAACGCTGCTAGCTGCTTACAGCTCGCTATCTGCGGGCGGAGGAGGAGGATTGGTTGTTTATCAATTAAAATAACACTCTCGGAGCTTCTGTTATTGTTAAAAACAATAATGATAATACTCAAGATAAAAACGGCTTGTAAATTAACATTATTTCACTGTTTAAAGAGCCGACTGGCATCATGTTAGCATCAAAACAAACTAGTGCGATGACGCCGACGACTCAACGTAACGACAGCTTCAACTGGTACAAGAATAAACATAATAATAATAATATCTTACCGCTTCAGTTAGACTCGGATTCAGGAGGACAGCTGCTGGAGAATGTTTTTAGATATAATATGAATTCAATACATGTTTTTCACGCTGTCATACATGCTGTAATCGATCCATAAATTGATCACCGATACGCGACATGATGGTACTGGAGAGTTTCTTTAACACAGTGAGGTCAGCTGACACTCTCACCAAACAAGCGGAGCAAGTCTCGCGAGATTTCAGTGTGACGTGTGTGTGTGTGTTTTTTTTTTTTTTAAAGAGGCAGGCTGTGGCATCTTTTTTTTTTTTTTTTTTTTAGATTTATTTATTTAAAGGGACTGTTTTTAACTTTTTAAGCGTATAAATGTACCGGGTCGGGACATATGCGCGCTCGCGTGTGGCCGGGGTCACTGCACCTCTGCCTGCTCGCCTTCACTCACACCGCACGCGTTCTCACTGGCTGTATTCGAAACTGCATACTGCATACTACTGAGGAGCGCAGTATGCAGTATACAGTACATACTGCATACTGCGTTCCTGAGTAGTATGCAGTATGTGACAGTTAAAGTGATGTATTTAGCAGTATGCTAGACGAGGCTTAAGCCTTTAAACCAGCTCTTAAAGCACAGGACAAAAAAACAAACTTGTACCACTATTACAATATTATCAAAAATACAACTTTGATTTTGTTGTTTATGTTCTGCTTGTTTACTTTATAAGATACTGCAGGTTTAAGCTATTTATTCTAACAGCTCATAATGAAGTCCGACAAACAGGATCATCAACGAGGAGAGACGGGAAATATAAAATATTGATCCACAACATTTACTTTACTCAAACTGCTTTTTCAGTTACAGCAAAAAAAAAAAGTGGACTGATCTCCCTCCAGATATTAGAGAAATGCTAAAAAAGTGTCATGTTGTCTCAGCAGGAATCTCTCTGCCACGTCAGAAGGTGCTCTTTCCCTCGCCACTCTGCTGCTCTGCAGCCGCTCTGTGAGCGTCACTGACCGGCTCTCCAGCGAGCTACGCCCGCGGGCGATTGTGGAGCTTTTTAACATTCTTCTCCATTTAAACTCCTCCCCTCAGCTATACAGCACAGGAAACTGAATCTTGTATCTGGTTTGCCACAGCGTTGGTGTGAACTAACTCTTTAATCTGTATGTGGATGCTTCAGGGGATACATGGTGAGTAGAAGCCAACTTTTTAATAAAGTAACCAGGGAATTGTTAGTGGAACATGTTTGTCAGTGTCTTCACAACCTAAAGCTCTTGCTCTAAAGACAGTGTGTAAAAGCAAGGGCACACTGTAAACAGCAATACAACATGGTGTTTTAAAAGCAAATACCTATACGCAGCCATTTAACCACTTTTTTATGTTTAGCAGCTTTTTTCTATAAATGTTTTAATTATTTTTTGGACAGATTTGAGGTTGCAGTTGTTCTACCTGAGTACAGCAGGAGATGGCACTGCCGAGCCACAAGACTGTTGGTAATGAAAACCTGGAGAGATGGGAGTCAGTTGGCTTTGGAGGATTTGGCTACGTCTACAAGGCCAGGCACAAGGACTGGGGATTTGATGTGGCCATTAAGATACTCCGTGATGGTGTTTGGTAAATATAAAAATATCTGCAAGTTTTCTGCAACTTGAAATGATGAATTCATGCACGTGTTGAATAGTAGTTCAAGAAGCTCTTTTGCCTCATCCCAGCCCCTTCATGCCACTGTGTGACGAGGCCAAATATATGGATATGGCTTCCTGTGAGTTTGTGCTGAGGCTTCATGGAACATATCAGGGATGTCCGCCTGTTGGAGGAAAATCCACCATGCAGCAGGGACTAGTGATGGATTACATGGAAAGAGGATCTGTCCAGTCCTTGCGGGACCTCTCTGGCCCCCCGCCGTGGCCCCTGGTCTTCCGCTTGGCCCATCAAGTTGCTGTAGGCATGAACTTCCTCCATTCACAGGAACTTATGCACCACGACCTAAAGCCAAATAATGTCCTGCTGAATAACGACCTTAACGCCAAGGTAGGGGTGCCATCAAACTAAAATCTTATCTAGGGCTGTCAAAGTTAATGTGATAATAACGCATTAACGCAATCGATCTTTCGGAGGAAGAATCTTTCTTTGTAGCGGGCTCAGTTTTTAAAGCTAGAGTGAAGATACTGGCATCATATGAAACTAATAAAATTGAAGGAATCCATTGGTACCAACCATGTCATACTAGCTTGTCGTGAAGGAGACTAAATAACGCTCCAAACTTATGCTAAATTTTGGCGAGGAAAAACTGACATGGCCATTTTCAAAGGGGTCCCTTGACGTCTGACCTCAAGATATGCGAATGAAAATGGGTTCTATGGGTACCCACGAGTCTCCCCTTTACAGACATGCCCACTTTATGATAATCACATGCAGTTTGGGGCAAATCAGAGTCAAGTCAGCACACTGACACACTGACAGCTGTTGTTGCATGTTGGGCTGCAGTTTGCCATGTTATGATTTGAGCATATTTTTTTATGCTAAATGCAGAACCTGTGAGGGTTTCTGGACAATATTTGTCATTGTTTTGTGTTGTTAATTGATTTCCAATAATAAATATATACATACATTTACATAAAGCAGCATATTTGCCCACTCCCATGTTGATAAGAGTATTAAATACTTGACAAATCTCTCTTTAAGGTACATTTTGAACACGTAAAAAATGTGCAATTAATTTGCGATTAATCACGATTACATATTTTAATCGATTGACAGCCCTACTCTTATGTTTACATTAGAAGCAGATTTAATTGTTCATTTAATATCATGTTTCCTTTCTTTTTCTGCAGCTAGCAGACTTTGGTCTGTCTAGAGTTTCCACCAGTGCTTTGAAGAGCAAGAGAGTAACAACAGGTCAACAACAGATCGGAGGCTCATACAAGTACATGCCCCCCGAGGCTTTTGAAGCATCATATGAACCCGTCCGTGCTTTTGACGTATACAGGTTAGACATAACATCAACAAAGAATACTACTCTATATGGTAAAAACCTTAACATTATTAAAGCTACCGTTGGTAACATTAATAGAAATAACTTTTTGGCAGATTTGACAGTAGTAGCCTACATGAGACAGATAATCTGTGAAAAAATCAGGTTACTCAGCCTCCATATGCTCCAGTGCTCATTATGACATTTGCAAGACCACCGCGCCCAAGTGAAAACAACCAATCAGAGCCGAGGATTTGCAGCTGAACTCTGATCAAACGGTCAAACTAGGCAGCGCTGGTCAAATATGAATCAATATTCTGTTACTGTAATGCCTATTTCTCACCTCAAATGTTTTCAGAAACATCTTGTAGTGTACTGTTGAGCTGTAAAATGAGAACGTTTTTGACCCGGCAGCCATCTTGAACAGTCAAGACAAAAACAAGCACCGCCCAGTACACTAAAATATGTTTCTGAAAACATCTGTGGAGAGAAATAAGCATTACAGTAACAGAATATTGATTCATATTTGATCTGCGCTGCCTAGTTTGACCGTTTGATCGGAGTTCACGAGTGATTGACAGCCGCTGTAGAGACTCCTCGGCTCTGATTGGTTGTTTTCCTTTGGGCGCGTTGACATCCTGTAAATGCCATCAAGAGTTAATTCTGTAGTTTTCAGATTATCTGTCTCATTTACAACTGTCAGGATAAATTAGAAGTTTGAGCAAATATGATGAAAAGTTATTTCTATATAATGTTACCGACTCTTTAACGTGATACTGAAAAACTCTTTCTCTCTCTTGATCAGCTATGGTATCCTGCTCTGGTCCATTATTACCGGTAAAGAACCTTATCCAGGTAAAATATAGTTTATTTTATTGTCCTATCATTTTCCACCTCGTTGTTTTTCTTTTCTGGCATTTAGGTTACCAATCTTTTATTCAATGAAATCACACCCTACCATCTATTTTCTCATTTCCTCATAATCTATCAATTTACAACTGGCTGGGTTGCGACCCACAGGTGGGTCACAGGAGATTTCAATAGGCCAAATAAATTTGCAGAATTTCTTCCATCGTGTTTTTATTATATTATTTATATCTGCAGTACACATTTGAGCCACGAGTCACCTGAATGTTCATATTGTTCTGATAATTGTAGCCTACTCATAACATCGGATCTAATATGAAAGACTAGCGTATATTGTGCTTGTTTTACTGATGAAAGGAAAAACATGAGGGGCCTGTTAACTCCACCTAAATGCATTGATTTGGTCTCATTTACAAAGTATTTAACATGTTTTTCAATAATACATGCAAAGTTCTGATTTATCAAATGTATATTTCTTCAAAATGTTAGGTTTACTTATTCAAGATAATATAAGGTAATGTGGAAATGGCAGTAAAAATGGTCAGGAACGTTACGCACAAATTCGCTCTTCTCAAGATTTATAGATATAATAGGCTAGTGGGAAGACACCCAAAACCTTGAGATACCCTTACCGGAGGTAGAACAAAGCACAACAATGTTTTTTGTATTCTCTTCGGTCTCCTACATATGAAATAGATTCTTGTATAAAAATATTTTAGTGCAAAAGTGGTTAAATTGACAGATATTGTGACACCGCATAAATAAAAGAAATGCAAAATAAAGCCAAGCCGAATTGGAGATGGTACACCAAAACTCGTGTAATTTCATAATGCAATTTCTGATTGATCCCAAATTTGGTGTGATGGTGGCCAGGGGGTTGCTCTACATGTGTAAGGAAACAGAATGTGAATATATTGATGCATTGAGGAAAAACAGTACTACAAACACATAAGTACAATAAGCGGAAATATCAAATATTAAGGTCTTTGATGAATGTATTCATTTACTTTTAGGCAGCTTTGGCTGTGATTGTCACAGAAACACCAATCGGGGTTTGCTGAAAAATGTCCCAAAAAAAAGTCTGAAAAATGTCTGAAAAAAATGTCTGAAAAAAATGTCTGAAAAAAATGTTTGAAAAATGCTGGAAAAAAAGACTCTGAAAAAAAAGTTTGAAAAAAAGGTCTGAAAAAAAAAGTCAGAAAAATGTTGGAAAAAAAAAAGTC
>CAKALU010066846.1:14191-42629 GCA_916700995.1 Hozukius guyotensis | reverse complement strand
GATAGTAACTTTATTGATCCCGAGGGAAATTCAAGTTTCCAGCATCACAGTTCCATAGTGCAAAACATGTTAGTAAAAAGGCAGTAAAAAAGTTAGTAGTGCAAAGTACAAAGTACAAAAAAATATACCAGATATAAAAATACAAGGAGATGAAGAAAACTGTTAAAACTGAATATAGCGCAGGATAACAGCTGTGATACACGACTATTAAAAAGAGTGAATATAGTGCAGAAGAGACTGTTAAAAATGAGTATAGTGCAGGGTGACTCCAGTAGCTTAGTCTATGAAAGTGCAGTGTGCATTATTATCTGTCCTGCAGACCGTCCTCCCTTGTCCCCCCACCCTAGAGAGGTGTTGTACAGTCTGATGGCTCGGGGGGGACAAAGGATTTCCTGAGTCTGTCTGTGGACATTGCTTTATTTTCCCCCTATTATTACATCACATTCAGCAGCTTTGAATAACTGAAGACTCAGTGCATCCAAATAACTGAAACCATTAAAAAACAGTTCACCCCAGATGGGACTCGAACCCACAATCCCTGGCTTAGGAGGCCAGTGCCTTATCCATTAGGCCACTGGGGCTACGTATTTCAGTGGGGGGGAGTGGTTCATTAAATATTGTATAATACCTTTTCCGAACACATGCTTATTTTCAGTTACTGAACTAAACTATGTACTCTAGTGTGTGTTGGAGTGACTCGTGGTGACATGCCGTCAGTATTTCTCACTTAAATCTTTTTAAAACGCTGGCAAATCCAACTTCTCAGTCAACTCAGTAACAGTAACACTGGTGTTACATGTACCAGATCATCTCGGTATTTAAGCATGACGACAAAACAACGATTCACAGTCGTAGTCCGCTGATCAAAACCCTTCTTTGATCAGTGGTTGTCTCAAAAGCATTGAGATTAATTTACAATTAGTCAAAACCATTAATAAAGATAACAATTTAATGATTTCAGCGTTAAACATGTGCTCAAATTAACAAAGTTGACTGATAACTCCCTCTGATGTTGCCTGCTGGTGTCATCTCTCTCTCTCTCCAAGCAGGAACCAGCCTGGTTGTTTTCCTCCTCTCTGTCTCTGCCCAGCAGACTCCAGGAGGAGGAATAATATGGTCGCGTTAGCTCTTCAAGGCATCAGCTGTAGGATTAACGTTGTCTGGATTTCGGTTGTTCTGTTAAAATAATGAATTTACTACCGTCTAATCCTCACGGGAACGGGCTCCTTTATGCTGGATTTAACCAGGATCATGGTGAGAAAAGGCGCTTTCTTGTTGTGTTTCTTCTTCTTTCAAGTGTAAATTAGCAGCGTCGTGGATGCTAAGCTAACGATGCTAAACCGAGGGGCATAAATTAAGCATAGCATTGTCTAACAAACAGATTTACATGTTTCTATGTCTTGTAATAGACTATAATAATAATACTGAAGGTTGTGGTAGTCACTATAGAAACAGCACCTTTTAAGTAACCGTTAAGCTAATGTTAGCTTTAGCTGGCTAACTACGTCAGCTAGCTAGCTAAAGCTAACGTAGCTTGTTTGTGTTGTTTAAAGCTTGTTGTTTATAGCACATAAGTCAGATAACCACATAATGTTGTTAAGGGTTGTTCAGTTAGACATAAGCAGGTGGTTAAAGTTCAAGCACTCAAATAAGAACAGGCAGTTACTGGTTATGTGAACTTAACTTAAGAGCTAATGCTAACTTTTAGCCGAATTAGCATCGACCATCGTTAGCTACAAGGCCTATGGAAAGGAGGCTGGAACACGCATCATATCTCCGGGGTATTGCACATGCGCAGTAGAATCTGGTCTGCACTCGTTGAAATTGAACCAATCGTAACGCTACAGGAGCTTGAGTTCCACTGCGCATGCGCCGTACCTGAGACCCGTGTCCCAACCTACTTCCATAGGCCTTGCATTAGCCGTGCCTTGGTTAGCACAACGGCTAAACCAAGCTAGCGTTAGCCAGGTAGCTAGCTAGGTCGCAGCTAACAGTTTGACAGCGTTATTGGGTTAATGTTATGTTAGCTAGGTGTTGCCCAGGCTTTTATTAGGTTTACAGTTTTCTTAAGCAAGTTATTTTCTGTTACTTCGTGACGTTACAAAGTAAAACTGTTCTTCTCTTCCCACCCACACACTCTTACACAGGCGCTAAAGTTAAAGGGTCTTTCTTAATTGGTCTAATTTAACATCCATTCAATGCAATTTATTTAATTCAATGAACTTGGTGCCGACTAGCTTTGTCAGAACTGAGGATAATGTAACCTAATAAAGTCAATGTGACCAAAGACCTCATATGAGCCGTTGAAGAACTAGTGTTAGCTATGGCCCTCAACATCACTGTCCTCATATGTCAACATACAAGGTGTGCCAGTTTAACATGAATTCCACCAGAGGTTAATCATCTCTTAATCCATGCTCTGTCAGCTCTGTATCTGTTTGAGGGCTGCGCTTCTATCACCCCTAGTACTATCCTCAATCCTCAAAGCACTAAATGGTTTAGGGCCAAAATACATTTCTGATCTTCTGCTATGTTATGAACCATCCAGACCTCTCAGGTCATCTGGATCAGGTCTGCTTAGTGTCCCCAGAGTCAGAACTAAACATGCAGAAGCAGCCTTCAGTTTTTATGCACCAAATATCTTGAACAAGCTCCCAGAAACCTGCAGTACCAACTCCAACTCTGAGTTCTTTTAAATCAAAGCTTACAACTTTCCTGTTTGCTGCTAAATAATGATCTTATACTGCACTAGAGCTTTTACTCTTGTGTGTTATATTCTATTTTAGCTTCTATCCTAGCTTTTATTTTTAGCTTGTTTTTATTTTCTAATCTTTAATGTTTTTATAACTGTTTGAATTATGTCTTAATGTTCTTTTGTGCTTTGTCGCAATGTTCTTGAATGTTTATATAAAGCAATTTGAATTGCCCTGTTGCTGAAATGTGCTATACAAATAAAGCTGCCTTGCCTTGCCTCATGCTGTGTGTTGCCATTACTGTAAAGGTTGAAGTGATTCCCCTTGAAAGCTATTTGTAAAAAAAAAGTGCCTCATATGACAACAACTGTTGATTATTGTTATCCTTAGTTCGTGATCGATTTCTGATATCTGTCTCATCTCTGTATGTCTATGCAGGATGCTTTGCCTGTGGAATGGAGAACGGATTCCGTGTGTACAACACAGATCCTCTTAAGGAGAAGGAGAAGCAAGGTAACAAGCTCTGGAGACATTCACATATACTGTATAATTGGTAGAAAATAAATTTTCATGTTGGTCACATGTTTTGTTCGGATGTATACCTACCTTCAGGTTCACTGAGCAGTCTGCCACGTTGCAACATATTGATACTTAAATACTAAGTGCTTAAAAAAATCATTTTTATGTAGATGAATATTAAAAAATAATAATAATAATACATCCACAGAGCTGAAAGGGGCCAAATAAAATTATGGCTTTTCTTAAAAAAAATTCTTATGATTGTGAATTAATTATTTGAAAAATGTTGGTGCCCAAAATATAGGTTTAGTTTATTGGTGCCTTCAAATGAAACTCGTGAGCTCATGGTTACCACATTGGAAGTTGTGTACACAATATGCCTGGCGTTCAAGTGGTTAAGTCTTGAGAACACAGCTGATAAGCACGGCAATATTAACTGTGACTGTCGGCGTCTAGAATCCACAGAGATGTAACATAATGCAGTAAATGTAAAGGCATAATGACAGAGGAAAAAGATGAGGCCGTTGGGAATATCAACATTTTCCTCAGACATATTATAAAATTACAAAGAAAAACAATATACGACTAAAATTACAATATACTGTATTAACTTATTATGCACCCAAAAATTAACTTCCATGGCCTCCGCCATTTCGGACAACGTTAACAAACACCTCACAACTCGTAAACTCTGTGCTTTCAGAAACCTTCCACGTTCATATGGACTCTTCTCGTGAACACGGTAAACACGACCCCATTTGAGTGCACCATATCTCTGTGGAAGATATCTGATGTTTGGTTCCCACTTCTAACAAAGCTTGTGAGCCAATAGTAAAAGGACGTTGGTGTCACGTGGTATCTCTGTGTCGTCAGCGATCAAGTTGCCAGTTAGTGTGGAAAAAACTATAGCTGATGTTGCAATTCAGTCTCACTCCACTCGACCATAAAATATGCAGGTTGTGCAACAAACTGGCAACCGCTTGTTGTGAAGTGAATACAATGGAATGAAGGAAGGAGAGTGTGACATCTAGTGGCTGAATGTTATCGAAGAGTATATAAGCAAAGAGACGAAACTCCAGTGTTTTTTTGACAACAGCCGCTGCAGCCATTTTGGACTGAAAACGCTTATTATATTTATGATATTTCACACATCACATTTTCCCATCTAACGCTATGGATTAAGAGTTTTTTTCAACCATATTGTTGGAACAGTGGAAGAGGCTGGTGGAAAGACAAACCAATTAACTATTAGGTAGCGTACAGTTTATGGTTTGTGTTAAGCTAACGTTACCACTTGTTCGGGGGTTGCCTAGCAGCAACAACAACAACAACAACAACAAAAAAAACATGCAGCAAACTGCAAAACGCGCTGTGTCTGATCGTGGGCTTTTTGACTTGCGACTGCCGAAATATTATTCAAACCAACCAATTCTGCTGCACACAGGAACAAAATATTCTGACAGAATTGAAACTTCTTAAACGTGGAGGGATATAAGAGGAAGTGTCCCGCACACACAGGGCTGAAAATGTGACTCGGAACACATGACCTGATCAGACTTTTCTGACTCATCGGATTGAGCTGATCAAGTAGTCGTTCACAGGACCAAGTGTGGTCTTTTTTTTTTTTCTGTGCTAATCCATGTGCAGTCCTTTGGAGGGAGGAAGAGGATTTCTTGTCACTGTGGTCTGTTGTGGAGGGCTGCCATTAGAGATGAATAAGCATTAGTGATGATAAGAAGCACTGTGCAAATGTTATTTGAAGCACATTTTACAGTCAGTGGTGATGATAAGGGCTGCGTTCTTCTCTTACAATAACAGTCATACTTGTTATCATTGATGCTCACTACCAATGACGTTGCTTTTCAGAGTTCCTGGAAGGCGGGGTTGGCCATGTGGAGATGCTGTTTAGGTGTAACTATTTAGCACTAGTGGGAGGAGGAAAGAAGCCAAAGTACCCAACCAACAAAGGTATGTTCTCTCTTGTCTTCAGTAGGCAGTGATGTTGGTTATAGAATGTTTTTGTATGTGATTATGGGCTGGCGGGAGATATCACAAACCTACAATCTAAAAGTGGTATTGTTGGGACAGTGGGTTGTGCTGCAGGAGGAGGCATGTTTCCAGTCAGCACCATCACACCTGTAGCAAACACTGTCACTACAGCTAGCTACAGTAGCATGGAAACTCACAATGTTCAACAGTTGATTAGTAACACCTCAAAGGGATAGTTCGGGTGTTTTTGAAGTTGGGTATCCATAGTCCGTGTATTACTTACAGTAGATGACACGCCCCCAGTTTGAAGAAACAGACAGGAGTACCAGCACGGGAGCAAAGCAATGTACTGCTGTGGACGGGACCGGCAGCAAATCGTATTTTAGACACCTAGAAAATCAATACCAGTTTAAGTGTATGCAATATTTTGAATATTTTCACCGCTTTATCTCGCCGTCAGACAGCCCTTTCCGGCGGGGAACTGAAGCCGTTGTATCCATCTATGCTCTCGCCAAGCTGCCAGACTCCATTGGAAAAAAAAACGTAATTTTACCTTGCAGAACACAGAAGTTGCTGGTGTAGCGCTGCCTCGATTTGTTAGTTTGTTTGTGCTATTGTGTGACTTCGGTGAAACCGAAGTAACCAAAGTCACAAATTAACACAAAAAAATAACCGATCAAGGCAGCGTTAGACCAGAAACTCACACTTTCTGTGAGGTAAAGTTACTATTTTTTTCAATGGAGTCTGGTTGCTTGACGAGAGCATAGATAACGGCTTCAGTTCCCAGTAGGAAACATAGACTGTATAGCTGTCTCACGGCAAGGTAAACAAAATATTCTAAATATAGCATACACTTAAACACATTTTTTTTAGGTGGCTAAAATACTTTTTTCCTGCCGGCCCGTCCACAGCAGTACATTGCTTTGGTTCCGTGCCGGTACTCCTGTCTGCTTCTCCAAACTGGGGGTGTGCCGACAGCCATAGTCAGTGTATTACCTACAGTAGATGGCAAAGTACCTCATAAAATCCCCAATCTGTCCCTTTTAAGTAAGGGATAATGTACAGCAAGCCGGTCATTGTTGTGAAAGAAACCCAGACAGGGCGATGCCGCACTGGACCCCTGTGCTTCGCGTCGGGGTCTCTCATCGCCCTGAAGGGGTTTCTTTCACAACAATGACCCGCTAGCTGTACATTATCCCGCTTATTACACGGCTACTTACTTAAGAAATCAATAATTTGACACAAAATTGGTACGACAGAGTCCGACTTCAGAACTGCGGCCATAGCAACGGTCTGTTATACATAGCAACGGTCTGCTATAAAGAAATAACAATTTGATAAAATGACACCTAATTATAGGTTATATCATCTGTTCTGGTTTTCCATCATACTTTTATCAGTATGATACTGACAAATTAAATATGCCAAGTACTACACATATTAATTCATGTGACTGTGTTGAACATTCTTTTCTTTGTTGGTGCTCTAGTGATGATCTGGGATGACCTGAAGAAGAAGACAGTTATTGAGATTGAGTTCTCAACAGAAGTCAAAGCAGTGAAGCTTCGGCGTGACAGGTAAAGAAAAGTCCCCCTTCTAAAAGCTGAAATGCACTTTGTAAAGCTAATTTATCTGTCCAGGGATTGTGTTCTGTCATTGTGTTGGTGAAAGTTATTCCATCATTTGTGACAGTTGCAACATAAGGGTTGTGCAATGCATTAGTGAGTGGTTTTGAGGTTCGTCTTCAGGAACAGCCATAGTGTTTTTAGTGTTCTTTAGTGTCAGCAGGCATACATCACTCTTTCTAAAAGGATTCTCAACTTAATCACAGCAGTACTTTGGTAATGAGTAGGGCTGCCCCCTCTTAGTCAGTTAGTCGACTAATCCGTCGTTTTGGTCTTAGTCGACTAAAATTGATTTAGTCGATTAGTCGTTTTTTAATGCCTTTTCCATGCTGAATGACTTATTTACAAGAAACTTAAAGGGGAACACCACCCAAATAAGGAATTCCAATATGTTATTTCCATGGCCTGGGGAAGTTCAGTCAATATTTGTGAACATGAGCTACTCTCTCTCAAAGCCAGAAACCAGAGAAGTGAGTCTCAAACTTGTGATGTCATAGGGTATAAAGTGTAGAGCTGCTCCATAGACAATGAATTGGAGACTGATTTTGTGGACCCACACAAAAATGAGCTTTATTCTATTGTAGAAAATGTCCCCATATACTCAGAACATCCCCCTGGGTGCTCTCAGTATTATCTTTATTTCTATACTTCCTTCTATTTAAATGGTTCATATTTTGTGACACTTTATTTAGCTCTTTTTTTTACTGTGTTAGCGGATGCATCTTGTTTTTTGCTGCTGTACACTGCAAATTTCCCCACTGCGGGACTAATAAAGGAATATCTTATCTTATCTTTCCCAATTAATTGTCTATGGAGCAATTCCAGACTTTTTACTCTAACATCACAAGTTTGAGTTTTAGCACTCTAGTTTTTAGATTTGGGAGAGAGTTGTTCATGCTAACTTATCTTTTTTGGACTGTCTTAAACCATAGGAATAACATGTATGAATTTTGAAAATGGGCGTTGTTCCCCTTTAAGAGCACATCTCTGGTAAACGCAAGATGTAAAGGGGACATATCATGAAAAACTCACTTTTTCAGTCCTTGTGCACATACATTTAGGTATCTGGAATACCAACCAATCCACAAACTGTGAAGTAAGACAACCGAGTCGTTGTTGTGGTCTGTCTAGATCAGAAACATGTGATTCAACAAGCCATTCACACTCCACTTCCTACGTCACATGCAGGCTCATTAGAATATACTGCCCACAGCTTGAGAACTACATTTGCAAAGTTGCAACATATTTTTCTCGCAAGCCAATCAGACCAGACTGTACTTTTTCGGGAGGGGGTCTTAAAGAGACGGGCACTAAAACGGAGCGTTTCAGACAGAGGGTGAATACAGGTGTATTCAGACAGACGGGATGACAAAAATAATGTGCTTTTTTAACATTAAAGCATGTAAACATGTTCTAGTAGAAACCCAAAATATATGTATGAACTGGGAAATGATCATGATACGTCCTCTTTAAAGTGGTGCTTTTGTGTGATTCTTTAAACTCAGTTTCACAGATGTGTCAACAAAATTGTATGAGTTGGTATTTCTTTAGTCGAGGAAAGCCCTAGTAATGACATTGGGACACACTATGATGCAGTGACAGTGCAGCTATACTAGTATTTTTCTTGGTATCTAATATCTCTTGAATTGATTCTCCCATTCATTGTCAGTCCTGCAGCTTCTGGTATCAACACTGGAAGTGTCAGATTATTATTACGCTTGTGAATGCTATTTTAAGTAGAGTCTTTGACATATATGTTATGATTCTCTTTTGTTCTCAGGATTGTGGTGGTCCTGGACTCAATGATCAAAGTCTTCACCTTTACCCACAATCCCCATCAGCTGCATGTGTTTGAGACCTGCTATAATCCCAAAGGTCAGTCCACTGTTTAAACTCCTGTTCTGCTGTATACATTTACATTTCAGACACTTTAGCAGGTTCAGCAAACAAACGTACTACATGGTGTAGCATCTTTTAAACATTATTTCAAGTTGTAGTCAAAACTAGTCCCAAAACTTTCAAAGCTTTCCATTTAATGAGTCGGTATTAGGGCTGTCAATCGATTTGTCAATCGATTAAACTATTTATTCGCTATTTATACACGTTTTTTTATCTGTTCAAAATGTACCTTAAAGGGAGATTTGTCAAATATTTAATACTCTTATCAACATGGGAGTGGGCAAATATGCTGCTTTATGCAAATATATGTATATATTTATTATTGGAAATCAGTTAACAACACAAAACAATGACAAAATATTGTTCAGAAACCCTCACAGGTACTGCATTTAGCATAAAAAAATATGCTCAAATCATAACATGGCGAACTGCAGCCCAACAGGCAACAACAGCTGTCAGTGTGTCAGTGTGCTGACTTGACTATGACTTGCCCCAAACTGCATGTGATTATCATAAAGTGGGCATGTCTGTAAAGGGGAGACTCGTGGGTACCTATAGAACCGGTTTTCATTCACATATCTTGAGGTCAGAGGTCAAGGGACCCCTTTGAAAATAGCCATGCCAGTTTTTTCTCGTAAAAATGTAGTGTAAGTTTGGAGTGTTATTTAACCTCCTTTGTGAAAAGCTAGTATGTCATGATTGGTACCGATGGTTTCCTTAGATTTTATAGTTTCATATGATGCCAGTATCATCACTCTAGCTTTAAAACTGAGCCCTCTACAACCTAAAAATCGCAAGTTGCCTTAGTGCAAATTTGTTTTAACGCTACTAATTTCTTTAAGGCGTTATTATCGCGTTAACTTTGACAGCCCTAGTCGATATAAATGTCTCACGTGCACATTAACCAACGTTTTCCCTCTTTGTCTCCTTGTTCTCCTCAGGTCTGTGTGTGCTGTGTCCCAACAGCAACAACTCCCTGCTGGCGTTCCCAGGGACTCATTCAGGCCATGTGCAGATAGTGGACCTGGCCAACACAGAGAAGCCCCCGGTGGATATCCCCGCCCATGAGGGGGCGCTGTGCTGCATCGCTCTGAACCTGCAGGGCACAAGAATAGCTACTGCATCAGAGAAAGTAAGCCATGCTAGGGCAGTGAATTTAATTTTTTCGTTTGTATAAATTGTTGCTGTTTTGTGACTAATCCATGTTTTGTTTCTATAGGGGACTCTTATTAGAATTTTCGACACATCTGCAGGTCAGCTCATACAGGAGCTGAGACGAGGCTCTCAGGCAGCTAACATTTATTGGTGAGCATTTAGCAATCACACTGTTCACATCTTTACCCAACAGCATGCAACAGTTCAGTCATTTTGTTCATGTTCATGACATTATGTTGCATTAACACCAAGAGCGAAGAAAACCAAACACCGTTGTGTCTGGGTTAGTGATGAGTTAATTATTAACATTTCTTTCAACCGTTTTAACCGATAGCGTTAATCGGTTAAAATGCTTAATGTCGGTTAACGGTTAAACGGTTATTTATGGACATCCCTAGTCTGGGTTCTTAACATCACCCATCGGTGCTCTGTGAATTTCACCGAGCTGTATTCACATACAGTGCATTGCAGCCATTGCACTGACTGTATCTAGCAAGCCACATGTAGCCACTGCGGTATAAACCCCAAATAAACATTTTGTGCTGTGATTTAATTGCACTCAACAGATCAAAATGATGCCGAAACAACCGCATAATAATGCAGATTTGTAAAAAGTCTAAATTCATGCTTTGACAGGTCTGTCCGCACGATGACAAGCAAACAGCCTTTAAAATGCTTGTTTTCTGATTGGAGTTCGGAAGGGCTAGGCTATGCTAACATTGTAGCTGCTCCATCGATACTCAAAATAATGCCATCTAGTCACACACACACAATCAGACTACTGGAGCAGAGACATAAACAGAGTTTCCTAGGGGAAAACATTGCTGTCCCACAGACAATATTTTGATACACACTTAAAATACAACATCTGGAAGAAGATCAAATGATACAGTTAGCTGGGTATGGTTGCTAAGCAATGTCAGGCACAACCTGCCTCCATGCCCTTGAACGTTGGCACAAGAGTAGGCACCTAGCGCCTGACCGACGTACCTTGCGTTTTTCCAGGCGGTAAAAGACGCTGCATGTGTCCCGGCCCTAAAGGGGACATGACATACGCTCATTTTCCGGTTCATACTTACTAGAACATGTTTACATGCTTTAATGAACTCATGAAAGCTTGTAGTTCTCATTATTTCCATCGGCTCTGGTCTTTTTCAGCATTAATTTCAACCAGGATGCGTCCCTCATCTGCGTGTCCAGCGACCACGGCACAGTGCACATCTTTGCTGCAGAGGACCCCAAAAGGAACAAACAGTCGAGGTCAGTCTCTGCTGAAGGGTTTTAATTGTTCTCCATAGAAGTGATCTATCAAATCTGTCTGCTTGCTGAATAATGAAGCCAGCAATTAAGATAAATACAAAAAAGTAAATTTGACTTTGTCTGCCAACCCTGTTACCTGATTGATTGTCTGTCCTCTCTGCAGTTTGGCATCAGCCAGTTTTCTTCCCAAATACTTCAGCTCCAAATGGAGCTTCTCTAAGTTCCAGGTCCCCTCGGGTTCTCCCTGCGTGTGTGCCTTTGGAACAGAGCCCAACGCTGTCATAGGTGAGTTCAGTCTGGAGGTGTGTAGCTTGTCAGGATACAAGGCTGTGTCATCTTGTGGTGACATGAGTAAAAAGAAGTAAGATGGGGCAAGAAAGGAAATCATACGGGTTGTAAACAAACCCCCTAGTGAGTTCACCTTATTTAGATGAGAAAACAAATAGTAACAGTAATATTATTACAAAAATGTATATATGGATTCTCTAATTGTTTTGTTTTGCCCTAAACCAACCAGTAGCAAGTGACATATCCTTCACAATGTCTTTTTCAGTCGTCACAAACGCTCTGGTAGAGGTCGCAAGAAGCAGTTAATTAAACGTTTATTGCACTAATCAAAGAAATATATGGAAATATGTTCTGTATGTCAACTTACAACAACCCGTACAGCTGTGTCAATCTCATTCATGCTTGTCGCCATTTATATGTATCAAGATAGGTAGCTACTCAGCTATGTAGGAAGATGATGTTCCCATTCTTAACCCCGCAGACAAAGCTCTCAAACAGCCATCAATGGGCACAACCCAGCCTCGATGCCAAACATCAATATTGTTCATATTCTTCACCCGCATAATGATCCATTTCATGCGAGTCGCCTGACTGAACGGAATTTTGGTGAGCGCGAAAACCGAAGAATTTGGTTCTCAGTCGAGGCCTTCACATCCAAACCTGTAGTTTACTGCTGAGGATCAAACAATGTTTGTTACACTGGCTGCAAACAGAAGTAGGATGTCACGATGCCAGAAATTTCATAGTCGATACCAATACCAGTGAAGATTCTCGATACCATGTTAAAAAACAAAACAATGAACACTTGAAGCTAGTGTTAGGAAGTTGAACGGGTCATAATTCCCTCTCTAATATCTATTTTATATTGCTGTAAAAACATCTCCTTCAAACAACTGGTTTTTAAGTTTCTCACCAAAAACTACATTTTACAAGATTACATTGGAACACATCACGATAACATTATAATTTACGTTCGCCTAATACACATTTTTACTGAATAGAGCCTGAACACATCACAATAACTACTATATATATACAGTATACTGTAACTCGATGCAGCGTCCGTTAACGTTAGCCGTTAGCTCCGTGCGTGACTGTGCTGCTTACCGGCTGCTAACAGCTAACGTTAACTAGCTCTCGTCCTGACGATTTCAACACAGATTTGTTGTTCACAATGTAGCATTATCGGGGGAAAAAACAGGGACCGTCCCCTGGACGAGCGAGTCTTCTGCGTCCTTTCGGATTTTAGACGGCGTCTCAAGCCCTGACCAAGCCTCCAGGAAGAGCGGCGGGCTTTGAAGCAAATTTTCGTAGTGGCCAAACAGTGGTACTACAACTTCTGTGTCCGTCACGTAATGCCATTGGGCCCAAAAAGACTTTTTCCCATAGTCTTACATTGGGAAAACGATGTCTAACTTTTTTTAGGTAAATCAACTTCCCAGTACGAACACTTGAATAGCCTTTATTTAAATCATTAGGTTTTATAGTTGTAAAATGCACTAATAGCCGAATCCAGAGTTATTTCCCTTCCTCCGTTCATGTGAATGAGACAGGGTTAAAGGAAACGCTCTGGGTACTTTTTTGCTTCATGCGCCAGACTGAGCAACTTTCATAGGAATGTACGGGGCCCTGCCTCCGACGTTGTATCCATTTCTCTTAATACATCCATGGCCCTGACGTCACCTGCAGTAACTGTAGAAAAACAAGTACCGTCACATTCTCCGAATTTTGGCATCGACTTGGTATCGAAGTAACGATTCTCGTGACATCCCTAAACAGAAGAGATGTGGATCATGACAGTTACAGCGACAGTGTCATCTTAGGGCCGCCCCAAACCATGTCTTAACTCATCTGACTGTTCCCTCTGTCTACAGCATGCTCCACTACATTCTAGTAAAACAAGAGTATTGTCAGGGTTTGTGTGTGTGGCCTGTGTTTGCTGACTGGGTGTATTCCGCTCTCGTTTCCCTCCCTCCACGCTGCAGCCATTTGTGCTGACGGCAGCTACTACAAGTTCCTGTTCAACCAGAAAGGGGAGTGTGCCAGAGATGTGTACGCCCAGTTCCTGGAGATGACCGATGATAAAATATGACCTTTGACCCCCTCTGGAGACTTGCTATGACGCAGCCTTTTTTTTTCTTGTTTTTTTTTTCTTGGCTTTTTTTCATTATTTTGGAGGAGAGTTCCCACGCTGCACTTCTCCTTATCTTGACAGACTCTGTAAAAGAGCATCAGATGACGGGAGGGGGGGACAAAGAAAAAGAAGCACAGACATTGGGGGGGGGAACCCTCACAACAAAGATGAACGGATGGAAGCACGGGATGCAGACTTTTGTCTCTCATGGACTCCTTAGGATCATCTCTGGACAAGAGGGACACGGACGGCGACTTGACTCCCAAACCAAACACTAGAGAAAAGAGGGGAAAGTTATTTTTTTCTGAATGGACAACGTGCCGCTTTTTAAGACGTCTTCCGAGGAATTTACAAAAGGACGGTTATTTTTAATCACACGGATGATTCTGATAGTTAGACGGATTGAAAAATATTGAGATTTTTGTCAACTAACACCACCTAACCTAACTATAGGGAGTGCCTCGAGACTGGAGAGAATCTGTATGTGTGCACATATTAATGTCGTCATATATACATAATGTGTGTTCGTGTATATACCAATGTACCATATTAGGCGTTCGCAAAGCCGAATCAGAATGAGGTAACGTGTCTCTGATCCCGCATTGTGAAGCGCCACCTTAGTATTACTAGATTTTCTTATATTCACTGTATAAACACAAAACGCGCCAGACTGAACTTCTAACTACGTAGAATTGTACAGAATAGTAGCAGAAAAAAAACAACTAACATGTATTTTTGTTTCTCTCGTCCTTTTTTTTTTTTTTTTTTCATACATTGTGCAATATGTTTTCCCTAATTTGCTTTTTTGTTAAGAGCTTGTGAACATTGTTGTTTCTAACTGACCAAGAAAGCTTAAAGAAATTGTTTGATATTTATTGGGAAATAGTTATTCGCTTTCTTGCTGAGTTAGATGAGAAGATTGATACGGGCTCTGTGCGCTAAAAATGAAGCTACAACCAGAAGCTGGTCATCTTAGCTTAGCATAAAGACGGGAAGCAGCTAGTCTGGCTCTGTCTGAAGGTAACATAATCTGCTGACCGGCACCTCTAAAGCTCACTAATTAACACATTATATGTTGTTTGTTTAAAGGGGCTATATGTAAGAATCAGAAATTGCTTGCAGACGCGAGCGATCGGTCAAAAAAGTGAGGCGACACACGAGTCCGAACCTGATTGACAGGCATCATGTTGATTAACGTTAATCAACATTAGCCCGCTAAAACCACAATATCACTATATATATCACATGCTTGGCAGTCATGTTAGCTTACCAAACGAAGGCCCCTCCATGAATCGAAGGCCCGACCGATGTTGATCCTAGATTTCCCCACCGACGTCGGTCACATTCCTGTTTTGCAAGACGGGCTTCACTAGATATTTTTGTGTGCTTCCGTGGAGTTTGCGTTTGAGTCCGAGTTGTGGTGGTGGCTGGTCGTTTGTTGGCGTTACGGGACTCCATTTCTAACCAAACGTTAGCTATGGTTGCACACTGTTGGAGCTGAAAATAAAGGCACTCGCAAGCTCACATGACATCACATCCGTTGGATTTTCCCGGTACACATTTTTCACATTAAAAGCAGTCTACAGGCTGATAAAGGAAACCCAGAAAGTTGTGGAAGGTGTCATTATTTAGGTTAGGTTACAGCCTGTTCACACATTGGCAATAAAAAAAAACGATTAAAAAAAAGTATACGTGTAAAAACTTACATACAGTCCCTTTAAATTAAACAAAGGAGATCCGTGTGAATTAGACAGAGCCAGGCTAACTCTTTCCCCATGTTTCCAGTCTTTATCTTAAGCTAAGTTAGCTAGCTAGCTTTAGCTTCATATTTACCCTACAGACAATAGTGGTATCAATCTTCTCGTCTAACTTGTGGCAAGAAAGCGAATAAGCGTATTTCCCCAAAATGTTATACTATTTCTTCAAGAGTTTGTGAAAGTGCTTAAGAGCCGAACACACACGCACCGTTTTCCATGTTAAATCACAAAAACCCTAATCCATTTGATGAGATTCAACAGCCCTGATCAACTGTAAAAAATCTGAATATTTTTTGAACATGGTTCAAGACCGCACATCATGTTTAATGTTAATACATTATTAAATCAGAAGTCTCCTGAAGGATGATTGGTTGCTCCACATCCTTTTTCGTTGGCCAGCGTGGCTCTCCAGTCACAGCTTGTATGGTATCTTTTTCTTTAAAACCCGACCGCACGCGTCCGTCTTGCGTCAGTGTATCTCCGTAAAACTGCTTCACCATGCCCCTAAACGGCATTGATAAATTCAGCTAATGCTAATCAGGGACTCTGGAGAGCTTTGTTGAAGCCTGTGGCCATAAACAGGAGATCCGGCCAGTATGGATCCACCACAATGGAACTCGTTAGAAGCGGAATCGCGTTAATGTGTAATGAAATATTCCTCCTTTTTTTTTTTTTTTTTGTCACGTTGATTGACAGCATTTTTTTATTGATTCAGTGCAAAAACACATTTCATTTGTGTTGCTTTTCTGCATCAGATTGTACAACTGCAGGTGTCACTTCTGTTGAACATGCGCAGCACTCGGCGGTTACCGACCACCGGAGTGATGCTGCACAAACCGAAAAGCCAACTTGTGTCTGACGCTCTCGGAATGATTGTAAAGTCTGCATTTAAATTTGTGAATAAAATTTAACATCTGCTTTTACAGTTAAACTTTATGGGCTGTTTCATGCCTGTTATACTGTGGAAAACAGTATCCCTGTTGTATTGGAAGTGAATAATTGGATTTGTCCTTCAATGTTGTACTTAAAGGGCCCCATAAACATTTTTAGAGGGTCTTAAAGTCCAACTGAAATTAAATAGCTTTATTTTATTGTCTGCTACAGCAACATATCTGCTCTGTAAATCACATGTTCTCTTAGGGAAATAAATGAGAAACCAAAAGGAAATTAAATTTTAAATTTATATTTCGGGTTTCACAATGGCGCCCCACTCATTAATTTTCCTGCTAAATTCTCCTTATCTAAACAAAATGAACCCATCAGGAGAGGAAAAGTTGGATCGGTACCTCCTTTAGGATGAACTAATTAGTTAAACGCTCACTGAAACCTTTAGTCCGTCTATTCAACACTCCTCTGGTCAACTCCAATACTGGAAATAGGTGAGTCACGCTGTTTTTGTCTCTCAAGGAAGCTGATAGGGTTCATAGGAAGTATTTCCACCCCCGGTGGTCTCCACAGTCTTTCCTCTGACCAAACTGTGTGGAATGAACGCTGAAAAAACACCCTCCATTCCAGATATTAACTCTTAGTTTGGGTGTTTTAAAGTGGGGTTGTATGAGGTACTTATTCATAGTCGGTGTATTACCTACAGTAGATGGCGGTCGGCACGTCACCAGTTTGGAGAAACAAACAGGAGTTACCGCACGGGAGCAAAGCAATGTACTGCTGTGGACGGGGGCAGCAGTTTTAGTGTATATATTTAGAATATTTTACCGCTTTAACTTGCAGTCAGACAGCCCTTTCTGATGGAGAACTGAAGCTGTTGTATCTATCTATGCTCTCACCAAAGCAACCAGACTCCATTGGGAAAAAACCCCTGTAATTTTACCTCGCAGAACACATGGGTTGCTGGTGTACCGCTGCCTCGATTGGTTAGTTGGGCTGCAGTAGCTCAGGAAATGGGGACTTGGCTTGGAAACCGGAGGGTCACCGGTTCAAATCCCCGCACTGACCAAGTACGGAATGTGGACTAGTAGCTGGAGAGGTGTCAGTTCGCCTCCTGGGCAATGCAGAGGTGCCCTTGAGCAAGGCACTGAACCCTCAAACTGCTCCCCGGGCGCTGTATAGTAGCTGCCCTACTGCTCCTAATATACTGGGATAGGTTAAATGCAGAAGCTAAATTACACTGTGTGCTGTGTTATGTACAATGTGTGACAATAAAAAAGTTGATATACATTTTTTTTTTTTATATTTACTTTGTGTTATTGTGACTTTTGTGTTTTAAAGGGTTAGTTCGGATTCACCAAAGTCACACAATAACACAAACAAACTAAATGATCGAGGCAAGCGGTAAACCCTTGTGTTCAGGTAAAATTACAAGTTTTTTCAATGGAGTCTGGCGGCTTTGGCAAGAGCATGGGGTAGATACAACGGCTTCAGTGTCCTGTCGGCAAGGAACACGGGGGTTGCTGGTCTACCGCTGCCGTGATCATTTACTTTGTTTGTGTTATCGTGTGACTCTGGTGAATCCGAACTAACCAAAGTCACACAATAGCACAAACTAACGAAAATAAAAAAAAATGTAAATCAACTTTTTTTTTATTGTCATACATTGTACATAACACAGCACACAGTGAAATTTAGCTTCTGCATTTAACCCATCCTAGTATATTCGGAGCAGCGGGCGGCTACTATACAGCTGCTGGGGAGCAGTTTGGGGGGTCAGTGCCTTGCTTAATGGCACCTCAATAGTGCCTAGGAACTGGCAGCTCTCCAGCTACCAGTCCACATTCCGTACTTTGTTCGTGTGGGGATTTGAACCGAGGTAAAATTACAGTTTTTTATCTATGGAGTCTGGTGGCTTTGGCGAGAGCATAGATGGATCCGACGGCTTCAGTTCCCTGTCCGAAAGGGCTGTTTGACGGCGAGGTAAAGCCGTGAAAATATTTTAAATATAGCGTACGCTTAAAGTGATATTGATTTTTGTAGGTGGGCCTTTCTTTTAGGTGACTAAAATACGTTTCGCTGCCAGCCCCGTCCACAGCAGTACATCGCTTTGCTTTGGTGCCGGTACTCCTGTCTCCTTCTCCAAATTGGGTGAATGCCGACCGTCATCTACTGTAGGTAATTCACTGACTATGGATAATAAGTACCTCATACATCCCCACTTCAAAACACCAGAACTATCCCTTTAAATAAGTCCGATCATCTTTCTTCATTCTAAGAAAAACAAATAATTCTTCACACAGACAGATTGTGAGTTTGCCCAACAGAGGAAGGCTTTTACTCAAAGAAATACAAACTAAGAGGTTATGTGTTTTAAATAAATTTATAAAAAAAAAAAAAAAAAAGCCCACTAAAGCAGAACGAACACCTATCACTTTGTTTTTCCTCGTGTAACATAGAATACAATCTGAATAGACTTGTTTTTAGTAGCCTGAACAGAATAAAATAATCAAGCAGAGAGTTGCCAACTTCAACACAAAGGTAACAAACACAGCCCATGATGATGGGTGGGGCGGGGGGTAGCAAATAAAATACAAAAAAAGTGGATAAGGGGGGGGGAAAAACCAACAACTAAGGGGGTTAAGTGCAGCACTGGTCAGAATCATATAGCGTAGATTCAGTCTAAGTTTTCTTCAGTTCCATATTCAGATAATCTGCTCAAGTACATTGTCTCTAGATCCGTAACATGCAAGCTCGACGAAGCATATGGTCAAATACGCATGGGAATATACTTTTTTTTATCTCGTAGGATATTTGTAAAATATGAAAAAAATAGATGTTCAGTGATTAAAAAAAAAAAAAAGAAATTTGCATGAATGAGCAGGAAAAAAAAAAAGAACATCCACTCCATAGATAGTGTTTTCTTTACTACATTCATTTCACTGAACAAAGAGTCCACATACAAAAACAACAAAAGGGATTCCCGAAAGGTTGTGATGTTTAAATGTTCTTAAAGACCCCACGTATAGCTTTTTAGTTATCTTAATTATTACTAGATAGTTATCTGTGCCTTCGGAAAAACAAAACAAAACGGAGAAACACTCAAAAAAGATCCAAAGATACACTTGTACAACGGAATACTGCATATCTACTCACGACTGGGGTTAGGTAGGTCGACATGGAGGCTAGCTGCCGAAGATGGGAATGTCCACACGCACACACGTTTTCCCTTTTGCGGAATACACGACTGGTTTGATATCACTTGGTTTTGCTTTCTCTATCCGTCTGTAGTGCTACCGGGATGAGGCTCCTTTCCGTCTTTTCTGTGGGGAGTTTCAGGACTCCTCGCTTTGTCCAATTTGATCCGGAAAATCTGGATTTGTTTTTTTCAATTCTCTTCCTGTGCTTCTTCTCGCCGTCTGGGTCTCGAGCTTCGGGAGAGGGGGGGGAGGATTCACAGTCATCAGCAACTCTTTGATTTTCAATTTGGTCTTTTAGTTTTTGCATCGTATTTCGTGGTCTTAAATATATGGAAGAGGGTTTGAGGAGGAGGTTTTTTGAACATTCTGTAAGTCCTGCAGGTGTTTCCTTCCGAGTCTCTTCTTGTTTTTGGCACCTTGGAGTAGATGATGGAGGGATGTGAGGGGGGGGGTGAGAGTGTGGAAGGTGTGAGGGCTCAATGCGTACAGGAGAGCAGAGAGGTCAGGACGCAGACCGGGTTTTGGAGGCTACTTGTCACCGATCTGTTCACTGACCCCTCCTTCTCCGGCTCTGTCCGTGGTGCCGTTGGCGTTGGCGGCTGCTGCTTCGCCCTCCTCCTCTCCCTCTCCCGTTTTCACCCTCTTTGATTGGGGTTGCTCTTGCAGCACTCCGTTCTGCCTCTTGGTGGGGAGGCACGCCGAGGCGGAGGCGTGGGCCGCCAGGAGGTGAAGAGGGTTTGCAACGGCTGGGTAGAAAAGAAGAAAAAAAGTTAGAAGTTACAACTACATCGTCAGCAGAGACGAGCACACGTTTAAAGTTATAGCTATGTTTATGAAATGATCTTTGACCTCTGTTTTATGACATTATATTGCTCTTACTTTACTAACCTTGCTTTGTTGTTTTACCACTTTGCCTTTTCTGTGCTGTTAAAGCTTCAGTAGGCAGTATATTTTTGGCATCACTGGGCAGAAATTCCATGATAACCTTTCAGCATATTGTAATTCAAGTGTTCTGAGAGAAAACTAGACTTCTGCACCTCCTCATGGCTCTGTTTTCAGATCACAAATTTTCTCTTAACGTTAAAAAAAATGCTTTACTTTTCTCATACCGGCTGTGATGCAGCACCTCTTTTCACCCTCTGTCTGAAACGCTCTGCCCCTCCAGAAAAGCCCAGTCTGCTGCTCTGATTGGTCAACCGAACCAAACTCTTGGGGGTGTGCCAAACTAGCCGCCAGGCAGGTAGTACCGGGTATTATGCAAATGTGTTACTTGGTGACATCACCACTTTACGGAAGAAAAGGTGGGACTTCAAGCAAGATGTTTCAGGCAGTTCAGGAGCAGTGTTTCTGTGAGGGGAGAGTAACTCCCTTTGGCGTGGACTTTGGGTTTTGTAACTTTGCAGAACTTTTACATGCACAAAAAAAAACAACTATAGAACACACTAAAGGAAAGAGAAAAAGCACAAAAACATAATAGGTCCTCTTTAAACACTAAAATGTAAACAAAACGTTTGTTTACAAGAAAAACCCCACGGGGCATCTTTAAGTGCTCTGTGAGACGAGAAAGGCCTCCGTTGGTCCGTGCAAACTGTATATGTGTGTGTGTGTGTGTGTCACCTGTGCTAGCAGCAGTAGTGATGGGGACCAGGTGGGTCCCGTTTTGTGTGATGGCCTTTATTGGGAGCTGGTGCTGACCGAGCGGGGCTTGTTGCACGATTGTTACGGTTGTCAGAGGAGCAGACTGAGAGGTCTGGATGATGCGGCTGACTCCACCTATCGAAGTGGCTGTGATGGATGGGACCGACTCCACTTTGACTGCACATGAGGAGAAAAAATAATGTAAAAAACTCAATTCACACATACAATCCCAACGTAATACTTTCAGGACTACAGGTCCCTGCACAGCTGCACCAGCACCAGCGGTATAAATGACAACAGTATGAATCAGGTCTCACGTTTGATCTCTTGGTGCTCTACGCCTCCGTTCTCCTGAGGTTTTGGGTTCACCGTGGCGGCGGGCTGTCCGGCAACGGTTGCCATAGTGACGGTCGGGATCTGGTGGACGACGTGCACCGTCTGCATGACGGGGGCGGAGCTGACGGACGTCGTTACGATGGCTGGCGACGCCATGGTGTAGGTCACAGGCTTCATGGTCGTTTGAGGCATCTGGCGCTGCACGGCGATCAGTACTGGCTGGTTGTTGAGGTGGGAGCCTATCAGAGGGCGGGGTTTACAGGTTACTGACTTTAACTGGACTGCACAACATCACAAACAAATGAAGAGACAGTGAGTAGCATTGTCGCCAAATTTGTTGCCGTTTTAACCTCAGAGTCACGCTGCGTTCCAGACAACTCGGAACTCGAAAATTCCGACCTCCTAATAGAAGAAGTACAATGGAAAGCCACTCAAAGTCGGAGTTCCTAATTGTAAACTTGGTGCAAATCCATCCCGAAGCAGTTGTCGGCCGCCACAACAATTGAAGCGCACATTGTAAATGGTAAACCATCAAATAAAAGGCAACTTTAAGTATATTTAACTGTATTTAGTTAAATAATACATCCTATCATAACAGGTCTGGCTTCCAAATCCGAATTTCACCTAGGGCACCAAAAGGGCGTGAGCCGGCCCTGTATCATATTGTAAAACCTGTTCTGCATGTAAACTGTTGCCATGTTATTAAGTAGCTGGTGACAGTAAACAATCTCTGAAAGTAATCGATTAACCTCATTAACGTTATGGTTCTTTTATAGCATTGGGTTGAAATCTGAAATATTGCCAAATAGGCGAGTTTGCTTTTCGCTTCGACACCAAATCCTCCGCCATCGTCTTGTCTGTCAACTCTCTCGTCCCGTGTGTGTGAACTCTGACTCCTGCTACTCTGAGCTGAGACTCCATACGGAGCAGACGCATTCACTCTCAGTTTGTAGCGTCCGTGTCCGACTATCTATTGATAACACGGCGCTGATAATGAATTAAAAGGGTTTTATTTCCTGTAAAAAAAAAAAAAGCAAAACAACGGTGGGTAAGTAATGTAGTCGGTGTTTGCCTGACCACCGTGTAACACCTACTACCGCGACAAGCCTAATCGGTTGCATCCGAAATTCCATACTAACATACTATTTAGTACGCTAAAACAGTGTGTGAGATATTTTAATATGTCTGAAACCTTAGAATGAAACCAATAGGACGTGAATTGCCTACTATTTCCTGTTAAATATTACAGTAAGCAACGCTGGACACAACGGCGGCATAAATATCCCACAATGCAATGCGGTAGCGACGACAACGTTCATAACGAACGTTGACGGACGTCTCTGTAACGTCAATAGCGCTTAAATCTAACTGTAAGTGTGATATTTCACTTTGCTAGGCGTAATATATATTTTTAATTCATTCAGACTTTGATTCCTACAAACCGTCGTTTTGGTCAAAAGGTTGGCACGGGGTTACCATGGTTACACATCTCCAACCGGCAAGGAGGCTCTCAGGAAGTGACAACGTAATTTACTGCTCAGTGTGTCCAAAAAGATACATACTACTGTCTATTCACACAAAAGTATGTTGAACTATAGTACACGTATCGGGTATGTAGTGCAAAATTATTCGGGAAAACGTCAAAAAATGCCCAAAGGAACATCGGTTTGTCACGGTCAGCCATGGTTTTTGTTTACGTTTGGCGTTGTGCACCTGGAACGCTTGGCGATCGGATCTTGAAAAATTTCAACTGGGGAAATTCCGACCTCCTAGTTGTCCGGTAACGCAGCATTAAACATAAAGAATCTACAAAAAAATGTCTCTATTTGTACAAGGGCTTCCATGTCAGAAGAAGTTTATGCTTTACCAGAGTTCTGTGCAAAGCGGGCCTCTTGGATGACAGCGAGTTTGGGCTGGACTGTAGTGGTTTGGACGGGGGCTGGTGGTGGGGCTGGCTCTGGCTCCATGGGAACGGGGGACCCCTCTCTGGACAGGCTGTCTGGGGTCTGGACCCCACTGGAGTGGGCAGACAGCGCCCCTGTGTGGCTGGGAGAAGCCGGAGCGCTCCTGGGACAGCAGAGGAAATTCAGGTTTGATTCCTGACATATATTGTAGCCGTATATAAACTCAAGATAAGTGAAGGTTAAAGTGGTCTTTACCTGGAGGAGAGAGGTCCCATGGGGGTCCTGAAGCAGGGCACTCCTCTTGGCCGGCGCTTCCTGAAGGCTTGTTCTATCAGCTTGCCCTCGGAGGCGGGGTCGATCCTCCAGAAGGAGCCTTTGCCCGGCTCCTCCTGAGAGCGGGCCACTTTAATGAAGTACCGGTTCAGGGACAGGTTGTGGCGGATGGAGTTCTAAAACACCAAGACACACACACACACAGCGTTATACCCTTTTCCCACCAAAATTAGCGCATACGTGCCGTTTTTTTTTAAACACGGGGAAACCACGCAAAAAATAGGCGATAGACTTTTTCCCCCCATTGCGAGTATTCTGTGCTGTTGCACTTAGCCTTTCTGTTTGTTTTTTTCCTGATGTGTCACGTCGGACGTCAAAGATGTGCTGGCCGGTTACCGGAAGCAGAGTTATTAATATACAGTGAAAATGTTACGGTGGCTACTTTATGATAATCACATGCAGTTTGGGGGCAAGTCGTAGTCAAGTCAGCACACTGACACACTGACAGCTGTTGTTGTCTGTTGGGCTGCAGTTTGCCATGTTATGATTTGAGCATATTTTGTTATGCTAAATGCAGTACCTGTGAGGGTTTCTGGACAATATTTGTCATTGTTTTGTGTTGTTAATTGATTTCCAATAATAAATATACACATAAATTGGCATAAAGCAAGCATATTAGTCCACTCCCATGTTGATAAGAGTATTAAATACTTGACAAATCTCCCTTTAAGGTACATTTTGAACAGATAAAATGTGCAATTAATTTGCAATTAATCACAATTAATCATGGAGAATCAAGCGTTTTATCGCAATTAAATATTTGAATCGACTGACAGCCCTAATTAGAATATATAAAATGATTGTCTCAATTCCCTGAAACCAACAGTGACATCTTCAAATTCATCCAAAACCTTGCAGGTATTCGATTTACAGTGATAGATATATAATATATATATATAATATACAGTGAAAGACTCTGACCTGCCAGCCTTTATCAGCTGTTCTGTAGTAGGGGTAGTTCTTGGTGATGTGGGTGTATATTCCATTCAGCGTTAGCTGTTTATCCGGGGCCATGGTGATAGCTTGGACTATTAGTTGCGCATATGAATACGGAGGTTTGGAGTCATCCTGTGGAGAGTAAAAAGAAAGGTTTGTGCTATTGGGGGGGAAATGTAGTCAGATCACAAGCACATACATGCACGAAACACACTCAAGACTTAGCAATGTTCAACCAGGTTCTGAGCTCCAAAGTCTATGTTGTTGTGAGTGGTGGGCAATATTTAGACTTCAATGAGTAACCAGGGATGCTGCTCACAGTGCTCAGACACCAACGTGAATCCACTGAGGTTCTCTGAAGTCTGCTGCCTTTGTCCTCGTTTGAAACATCCTCTTTAAATGCATTTTAAAAAATGAAGCAGGCGCACTAAAAAGCATTCATCCACGTTTTTCATTGCCCGGTTCTCTGCTCACCTTTGGGCTGTCTTCACCCGAGGCCTCTTTGTCGTTTTCTGAGTGGGAGTTGTCTCCTATGAGGTCAGAGGCCAGGACGCGGCCCGTCCTGTAGCTGGAGAGTCCCGCCCCCCGCGGACTTGATGGACAGGAGTTTGCCGCACTGAGAAATTGATTTAAAAAAAACAAAAAAAAACATCTGTAATTCTGAATTCATGTCTGGAACACTGACGAGACTCAGTACGCACCGATACCGGATCTGATATCGGGCCGATGCCGACTCAAATATCTGGATCGGGTGTCATGACAATGGGGCCGATCTATTCAATTCAATTCAATGTTTGTATACATTTTAAACTGGAATTTGAATTCCTGTTTAAGTTTTGACCAATTTTGTTGCTGCATTAAAAAGGTTTACACCTGAGTTGTAATTCCTGTTCATTTTGAAGATTTTTACCAAGTTGCTGGTGTACGATTAATTATTGTAATAATAAATAACAATTCAATAAATTTGTATCTACGTATTCATTTGTTACATTTTGTTTTTACAAAGTTCATAGGGATGCACCGATCCAAATTTTTCAGTCCGGTAGCGATAGCGATACCCGGGCTTTGGGTATCGGCCGATACCGAGTACCGATCCGATACCAGCGTTTAATTAATAAGCTGTATGCCTCACTGTTTGGAAGTGACTGGGATCATTCTTTTTTTGTGTGTAAGGCAACATCAGGCCTGACTTAAACATTGCTTTCTTAACTTTGTAAAAAAAAAATGTAACAAATAAATACATAGATATGAATTATTATATTGTTAAAATAATACATCTTGTATCAGCAACTTGGTAAAACATCTTCAAAATTAACAGGAATTACAGTTCAAGTGTAAACCTTTTTTAATTGGTATAAACTTAAACAGGAATTAAAATGTCAGTATATAATATGCAGTATATACATATAGAATTAAAGTGAATAGATCGGCCCCACTGTCACCGATACATGATCCAGCTATTGGGAGTCAGTATCGGCCCGATATCCGATCCAGTATCGGTGCATCCCAAGTTAATTTTATTCATTTTTTATTCATTTAAGTCTAATGTTGCTTTACACATAAAAGAATGATCCCAGTCACTTCCTCACAGTGAGACATACAGCTTATTGATTAAACACTGGTATTGCTATCGGGACTGAAAAAGTTGAATCGGTGCATCCCTAGACGAGACAACCACTTCGATGACTTCAATTTAGGCAATATTATCATTGTACATTTCAATATGACCCACTCTCACCTGAGGGTACCAGTGGGTGAAGGCAGTGGGCTCATGAGGTGGGCTATGTTGTCAGGAATGTTGATGGTCAGTGGGGAAATTTGGGGTTGGACGGGCTTGACCGGTGATTCCGGCACGTTCCTTGGCTCCTTCTTGTCATTGGACAGGGCTGTGAACGTGATCTTTATACTTGTGCTGGGGAACCGGAAACAACACCTGGGAACCAAAGACAAGCACAAACAAAAAAAACATTTAAATGACTGTGTATATTTGTCTACATTTGAATACCAATTTAAAAGAACAGTGTGTAACATTTCGGGGGATCCATTAGCAGAACTGGAATATAATATTCATAACTATGTTTTCATTAGTGTATAATCACCTGAAACTAAGAATCGTTTTTTTCGTTAGCTTAGAATGTGCCCTTCATATCTACATAGGGAGCGGGTCCTCTTCACAGAGTCCGCCTTGTTTCTACAGTAGCCCAGAACGGACAAACCAAGCACTGGCTCTAGAGAGAGCCTTTCGCGTTTTTACGTTACCTGAAGGCCACCGTCATTCTCCGACACGCTTGTGAAACTGCGGTAACGTGAGCCGTAGAGTGAAAAACAGTGCTACCGTCAGCCGCCGTCTGACTTCCGTTGCTCCTAAAGCGTTGTTATTATGGTAAGGATGGCCTTTGAGCAAGGCGATTTTGCACTCCGCTCGGCTCACATTAACGCAGTCTTGGAAAGGGAGGAATGAGCGAAGGGGGGTACTCAGTTGGTTGCAATCTGCAACCACACCACTAGATGCTGCCAAATCCTACACACTGCACCTTTTAAATAAGTGCAATGCTTATCACAACGCCGTTGTACAGACGGACGGGACAAACAAGCCTCCTGCCTGGCAACAAGCAGGTCAAGGAGGTTCAACTGAGGCCAAAGAGAGGAGCGCTGCGATTCAGCCTCACAGTTTAAATATGGACGTTCCACCATTACCATTATGTAACAGGGCCATGTCTAACATGTCTCATTTATTATTAATAGGGTATATTTGGACCAGTTGCTGACACCCTTCCAATGAATTACTACTATGGCGTGGTGACAACACTGACATATGCTATCTAAATATTTAAGAAGATTAAATGTAAGATGTGAATTTACAACAATTCAAGGTGAATTTTTGGGGGTATTACAATTGAAAGAAGATAAAAAAGACTGAGCAGTGTAAACATACCCACAGGGTACATGAGGCCAAGTTGACACTGAGCCAAATTAACTACAGCACTAGCCTAAAAACATAGAAAGGGTTGTGTTGTACCCAGTATATAACAATAATTCATATTTTTTGTATATGCTACACGCTGTCAGAAACATTACCTATGCAAGCACAAGTTCAACTATTAGCATGTGTTGCTGGCTTATTAGGTGGGACAGCAGCCAGATGAGTGTTAGCCAAAAAAAAGAAGTTTCTACCAAACTCCATTACAATTCGGCCCATTTTAATGATTCTTACTTTATTATCAATAAACACAACATTGTGGGACATGCTTTTACGACTGTTTTGACTAATTAAGAGCCACTCTAAAATTCGGCATGCATGAAACACCAGGTAGATAAAGATAAATACAACTAAACTTCTCATTCTGTATGGTAAGTAACTTCCTAAAACAACAGTACATTCAGCTGAAAGCATGACTGTTTTTGTAAGTAATATATGCTGCACACTGTCAGAAACATTACATATGCAAGCACAAGTTCAACTATTAGCATGTGTTGCAAGCCTGTTAGGTGGGACAGCAGCACATGAGTGTTAGCCGAAAATACAACAAGTTTCTACCAAACTTCATTCACAAATTTGCCATTTTAATGTTTCTTACTTGGTTATCAGTAAACACAACATTGTGGGACATGTATTTAAGACTGTTTTGAAAAATAAAGAGCCACTCTGCAATTCGGCATGCATGAAACACCAGGTAGATAAAGATAAATACAACTAAACTTCTCATTCTCTATGGTAAATAACTTCCTAAAGCTGAAAGCATGACTGTCTGAGCAGCACGCATCTTGTGTTACTTGACCACAACACGTGCAACATCGCTGCAGGACAACAAAACAATAACAACACATGAAACCCTGCACATTTCATCCTAGTTCAAGCAAACAAACTGTGCCATTATCACATATCT
>CAKALU010066846.1:0-14171 GCA_916700995.1 Hozukius guyotensis | reverse complement strand
TTACCTATGCAAGCACAAGTTCAACTATTAGCATGTGTTGCAAGCCTGTTAGGTGGGACAGCAGCACATGAGTGTTAGCCGAAAATACAACAAGTTTCTACCAAACTTCATTCACAAATTCGCCATTTTAATGTTTCTTACTTGGTTATCAGTAAACACTACATTGTGGGACATGTATTTAAGACTGTTTTGAATAATTAAAGGCCACTCTGCAATTCGGCATGCATGAAACACCAGGTAGATAAAGATAAATACAACTATCTTCTCATTCTCTAGGGTAATGTATCTTCCTAAACAACAGTACATTCAGCTGAAGCATGACTGTTTTTGTAAGTAATATGTCAGAAACATTACCCATGCAAGCACAAGTTCAACTATTAGCATGTGTTGCAAGCCTGTTAGGTGGGACAGCAGCACATGAGTGTTAGCCGAAAATACAACAAGTTTCTACCAAACTTCATTCACAAATTTGCCATTTTAATGTTTCTTACTTGGTTATCAGTAAACACAACATTGTGGGACATGTATTTAAGACTGTTTTGAAAAATAAAGAGCCACTCTGCAATTCGGCATGCATGAAACACCAGGTAGATAAAGATAAATACAACTAAACTTCTCATTCTCTATGGTAAATAACTTCCTAAAGCTGAAAGCATGACTGTCTGAGCAGCACGCATCTTGTGTTACTTGACCACAACACGTGCAACATCGCTGCAGGACAACAAAACAATAACAACACATGAAACCCTGCACATTTCATCCTAGTTCAAGCAAACAAACTGTGCCATTATCACATATCTCTTACATTCGTGGGAGCTGGAGAGGTGGCGCCCCTCTCCTCTGGAACACCCCGTCAACAAACACCCCGTTTTTTCCGAGGCACCGGAGGTAGAACTCGCCGGTGCCGGTTCCGTCTTCTCCCGCGGTGAAGATCTCCAGGTGCCGCCGGGATATGAAGCTGGAGTGTCCCATGCTGACGTCCACGGAGCCCTGCGAGGAGTTCCGGCCGATGGTCACCGACCTTTTCTTCATCAGGTACTCGAATTCTCGGCCCTCCAGCCGGGCTACAGCCGACCCCGACATCCCGCTAACCACCGCCATCTTCACAGGTCTCTGGTGGAGGTTTTAGAGGTTGTTGAGCGGAAACGTATTGCAGGGGGGGATATTTTTGGTTTTGTGTTAAAAAAAGGGGGGATCAAATTGTACACCGTGGAGAATATTAGGCTAGGAACGTGCCAGACCGGGGACACAGCGGCACCGACCCACCGCCGCTGAAGAAGAGGAGGAAAGAGAGAAGGAGCGTCGGCCAATCAGAAGCGGCCAAACGGACGGAAGTGCTGTGACAGACAGTCCGTTCGACCAATGGGAAGCCGAGCTGGAGCCGGCAGATGTGTCGGTGTTTACCAATGACAACAATAATAAAAATATCCGTAGAAAATAGAGCTCGGTTGCACCGCAGGCTTGACACGCAGATGGATGGAGAGATGGAAGAAGCGGTGCAGTGATTTGAAGGAGGAGATTTTGTTGAACACTATTCTGTTAAATGCACTTTTTCTAGAGACATTTCTCTGTGTTTTCCTTAAATTGACATGTTAATGAATGGCTGTCTTGTTTTTGAGATTATTACACTATGAAGTCTTTAAAGGTCCCATATTGGAAAAAGTGAGATTTTCATGTCTTTTATATTATAAAGCAGGTTTAAGTGTTTTATATAAATACTGTTAAAGGGACTGTTTGTAAGATTCAGAAATAAGTTACAAACAGTCCCTTTAAACTATCAAAACGATCAATATACGGAGAAATAAACACAGCCCGTATTCAGAATTTGTGCGTTTGAAACAAGCCGTTAGGATTTCTGCCCATTTGTGATGTCACAAATATACAATATTTAGACCATTACACGGTTTTAAACATAAACATTCTAAATGTGTCCCAGTTTGCCTAGCAACGCAATTCCGTTGAAATGCACTAAGACGGAGCGTTTCAGACAGAGGGTGAATACAGGTATAGTCAGGCAGACAGTATGAGGAAAATAAAGGTTTTTTTTAACATTACAGCATGTAAACAAATTCTAGTAGAAACACAAAATACAAGTATGAACATGAAAATGAGCACGATATGGGACCTTTAAGACTTTTTTGCCAAATTCTTTCTGAATAGTTAATCCTGTCCTGATTGCCTCCAGAAACTGTATAGAATTAGCAAAGGTTCACTACACATACAGAATTGTTATTTATTTATTTATTACTGATTTATTATTTATCATAGTACATCATAATAAATAGTTTGACATGCATTTTAAGGAATTAATATAGGCTCTTTAAATAAACCAATCAGTTGTAATATAAACTACTGCAGGAATCCGGTCCCTTTCAAAGATCCATGCTACCAGGGTTTCCGTTCAGCAGGTTGGTTTACTAGCTGTAGTACAGCAGCCACCACGCTGTGAGTGCAGCCTGCTATATGGATGTATGGAGGCCGTAGTAAATAATGCATGTTAAATCACTAGACGGTGTTGACTCTGATTCTCACAGAGCTCCAGCGCCACGAGCTGTCAGTGTTGATGTCAGTGGATGTGTAAAGAAACCCCCATGCGCCACGGTCACACGTGTTCTCTTACAATGACGTAATCATATCTAAGCCAGCTACGTTCAGGACTAATACAGTGTGCATGAAGGTTATGATTCATGTTCACTTCTGTGCAGTTTTTGCTGATGTAACACAATTAATCTTAATAATAATAATAATAATAATAATCTTAATAATAATAATAATAATCTCAACTCAAGGGCCCTTACTTGTTTTTTCAGACTTTTCAGACATTTCAACCTTATTTTACGGCCTTCATCAGTAAGTTTTACCAGTCGATAATGTAAAATATATTCTAAGATAATAAGATTCAAGATCATTTAATGTAATTATACAGTCCATATATATAATATCACATTACACTAAAAAAAAAAAAAAATTCTTGGATTTACTTAATCCAGTTATGTCAACAATTTCCACCAGACTGAGTTGGGTTACATTTAATTAATAGATCCGTGTTCTGCAAACTAGACTGACCAACATAAATTCAACAGTTTCTTTGGCCCTACCTAAACGTGTTGATTAATGCCAACATAAAGATATTTCATTATACTGACTTAACTCACCTAAGTAAATGTAACCGTAAAACAGTTGGACCTCCTTTACGTAAGGGATAACGTACAGCGAGCCGGTCATTGTTGTGAAAGAATCCCAGACAGGGCGATGCTGCACCCCAACGCACAGCGACGCCTGTTGTTTAAGGCGACGCCTGTTGTTTAAGGCGGCTGTGACCGGTATCAAGCTTTTCCCAAAGCGAGCCCTATTGCACCTCAGTGTTCTGTACCAGTGCCCGGAGCGTGCATTATGGTAAGGTGGTGATTGAGTGGATGTGTGATGCAGTAATGTTAAAAAAAACCAACTTTATTTTCCTCATACTGTCTACCTGAATATGCTTGTATTTACCCTGTCTGAAACGCTCCGTTTTAGCACATTTCAACGGAATTGCGTCGCTAGGCAACAGCTTTGGTCCACGTTTACTTCCCGTCAGCTGATATCATTCACATACACTGCAACCGGAAATAAACTGGGACGCATTTAGAATGTTTAAAACTGTGAAATGGTCTAGATATTGTAGATTTGTGACATCACAAAATTACAGAAATCCTGACGGCTCATTTAAAGGCACAGTTTTGACGTACATGGAACCTGCCTTAGCGGAGGTCTGCATCTCCGAGTGCACTTCTAGTTAATATAGGTGATTCAATATCAGGGTTGGGCAGTAACACATTACATAACATGTTGCAATAATGTGATTACTTTTTGTTTTGTTTTTCAATGAGTGGTGTAAGGAGTATGATAATTAGAGAATAATAATGCTCTGTTACTTCGACAATGTGCAGGTTGGCTTATTTGCTTGCTTTAATGGTGGATTGATATCATTTTGGTCTGTCTGTGGTTAGTTAAAGCTCGGGTCGGTAATGTTTAGAAAATAGCAACATAGAGTACACAAGAATTAAAATGACTCGACGGGTTTATTACAGTCCTGCTACAGCCACAGATACCGGATTTTTTTTTTTGTTCAGAGCATTTTACTTATTGATTGCTGTCGGAATGCAATGAGAATTTCAACAAATATAACACAAAGTGTTTTTGAAGAACACTACCGACGCTACCTTTAACAGACTGGTCTGATACGTGTTAACTTCACACAGCGGCTGGAGGCTGCTAGCCTTTACCAAAAGAGGAGAAATGAGAAATTTAGACATGGTTATCTTGATCTTATCCAGTACATTTTTAATACTTTTCCATACTGTTACTTAAGGGAGGTGAATAGGGTAAAGGATTTAAATAATAGATATATCACCATGAAACTTCCCCACTTGATTACTTAGGTTAAGGCAATTCTTTTTTGTATTACAAGTTTTCTGTGTCACTGAGAATTTAATGTACATAGCGGATTTCAGACAGACGGGCAACTAAACTGGATCCACAACTTAAAAACAGAGCTTTTACAATGAAACGTAACATTTCTAAAATTCTACAAGATATCTCAGTCTTTTCTGTTTTATTCCATTATACAGGTGAGATGTTAAGGTATGACTACAGTAATGGAGTGGGGGTCGTCACTTGGGAATGTGTGCTGGTATGAGACTGGTTCTGTCATCTGCTCGGAGTCCAGAGCGTCGTACAGGATTGTCATTATTTGTCTTTTGACTCTGTTCCTCAGCGCCGGGTTTCGTATCCTCTTCAGTTCCATCGCGATGGTGACACCGAAAGAGTCCTCGCAGTCTTTCTTTGGCTCTCTGCCCGTCTCCTGAATAACATCTAAAAGGTGCTCCAACAGGGCCTGGTTCCGTCTCTCCTCGTCGCTCCTGTTTGGGGGTTTTGTCTGTTTTCTGGAGAGCTGAGGAGGAGGAGGAGGAGGAGGAGGAGGAGGAGATGAAACGGAGGAGCTCTCGGTGGGTGACGGTGACGCCCCGCCGTCAAGCTCCTGGGACAGCGCCGTGTTCTCTGGCTCGCTGTCGCTGCTGTCCCACTCTGTCCTCAACATGTCTTTTATCGATTGGTTTAACTGTAACACAGATTACACGCATTTTAGAGCAGATGTATGGGCTTTTTTTTTTTTAAACTGTAGACAAACACCAGTTACTATTTGGATGGTAACACTCACGTTGCCTTCAGAGGGACGATGGTTGATGTGTTTTTTCAGGAATTCACACGATCTCAGGATCCTCCTCTGCCTCGCCGTCATGGGTCTCATCTTCCTCCCGGAACACCGCGGTTTCACCAGGCGGGAATACTGAGTTCGTAGTGTGGTGGCCCTTATCTTTACTTCCTGAACTGCAAGCCACAAAAAAATGAGGTCACTTAACATGTTTTACATGCATCCATCCTCACATTAAAGTTGGGTAACACTTCATTTTACAGGTCCCGCAAATTTCATGGTAATTAGGTGATAATTAGCAAGTAACCTTTTTGAAATATCTTTGGAATTACTGCCAAATTACCCCAATATTTACCTCAAAATTGATAAAAAATTACTTTATTATAAACATTATTTAATAATTATATGCTAAAATAGCATATATTCGATAAAATATAACAAATATGTTAAAAATATATAAATTAGGCTCGAGAAGTGTCCGTGCGCTGCTCTTCATCGGAGGTGGAAAACCAAAACTAATAGAAGACACTTCTGATCAGGCACAAATCTCACCATTGTGTGACTTATTGTCTACACAAATGTAACCTGGTAGCTAATGTCATGATTCAGGGTGTTTTTTTTTCAAGAAATTTTAAAGCAGACAGGGAAATAAAGCATATCAATTACCTTTGTATTCTTTTCCTGCTATTTATTACTGCTTATTGGGAAATAGCGGAATATAATTATTAAATAATGTTTATAATAGATATAAAATAATAATTATAAAAGTTCAGAGTCAAACAAGCCAAACAAAGTAATTGTTGATTCTTTTTGAGGTAAATATTGGGGTAATTTTGCAGTAATTCCAAAGAAATTTAAAATAGGTTACTTGCTAATTATAACCTATTTACCATGAAATTTGCTGACCTTTAAAATGAGCACTGGCAGACAGGCGCAGAACACACAGATGTAAGGTGGCTGAGCACAGGTACATTTTTGGTGAGATTCAGTGAGTTGTTGCTTGAAATTAAAGATTTTTCTGTAGCCTTTTGTCTGTGTTTTCCATTTGGCGGAGGTACTGACGTGTATCGCTTGGCCTCCAAAGTAGTATCACTGTTGTATCACCCTGGACAGCTCTGCTTCATGCCAGGTATTGGCCTGGATTTGATCTCAGTGTCATTCTGCAGTGATGAAAATACACTACAAAAATATATTATTTGCTTGTTGTCTTTATATTATATGATGATTTTGCAAATAAATCAGCAAATCTGAAAATGTCTCATATCAGATGACTCATTTAGGCTAATTAGGAGACAAGGCAAAAAGTGAGCATGGCTCACATACCCCCGCTCACTGCTTGACCCCTCCTATAGTAGGGCCAAAGGTTTTGCCCTTTTGGAACTAATGGAATTAGACTATTGAGCACAATCTAGCTTTTTATCAGCTCACCTTCCTCAGGATAAAGTCAGTAGAAGACAAATATGGTCTGTCTTGTTGATGCTCTCCAGGTTATAACCACGTCAGTACTTGCTTGTATTTCAACACCTGGACTCTGTGTCCACGGTGCCGGGTGATAGTGTTTGATATTTCATTAATTGTACATGATTTGGGATTTGGGAACTAGCTTCAGACATGCTGCTTTGAACGGAGTCATGTGGAGGCGTGGCTGCGGTAGGATAACAGAGCACCAGCAGTCCTGGAACCAGCTGACCACGTGCCTCTTAACGGATCATGAATGCATTAAATAATAAAAGTAGCACCATGAATGCATCCAAATGTAACGGTGTAAAAGTAATGATTTTTCTCTAAAAATCTAGTCAAGTATGCTACATTAAAACTACTCAGACAAGTACAATTTACTCAAAAGTTACTTGAGTACATGTAACGGAGTAAATTTAACTCGTTACTACCCATCTTTGGCAATGTAGCACCTTCCCGCAGGGTTGTGTGGAGGTAGTTGTGTGTTTATTTGTGCTTTAGAACATAACTGCTGTGAAACAATCAGAAAACAAACTACTTTTACTACTTTTATTTCTCTGATTCACTGCTTTGTTCACACTAACCCCGCTCCCTCTCTTCATTCACTCTATAGCTCGTCTTTCAAAAAAAAAATATTATTTGCAGCCCTACACTATCAATCGTTTATATCTTTTTCTGATTCAACCTTTCCCTCCACACACAAAGAAGATGTACACAAGTCAGCACCTACCTGGAAGTTCCAAGGCGGTAGCGATTTCACTCCATTTCTTTTCCCTCTCCATCCTGTCGGAATATCTGTCCGCCGAGTCATACAGACAGTCATGCTGCTGCCACAGTTCTACAAACTTGTCTTCCTTTTCCACAGACCAGGTGGTCCGAATTGCAGGAACACTCTCTGCAGGTGAGCTTGACCTGCCAGAGTCGGGGTCCAGGGGAATGGCCGTGATCTCTGGCTTGACGTCTTCACTTTCCTGTTGTGGGGTCAATATGTCTTTTGTTGATCGTTCGAGCTGTAACACAGATCATGTGTAAGTAAGGTATCTGTATAGTCAGTGCATTGAATTTTTTTTTTAAATAATTAGACAGGTTGGGGGGTTGTGTGTTTTTCCTGTTGGCAAAAACAAATCTTAATGCTTTAAAAGGAAGAGTGTGTAGGATTTGGCTGCATCTAGTAATGTGGTTGCAGATTGCAACCAACCGAGTACCCCTCCGCTCACTCCTCTCTTTCCAAGACTGCGGTAACGTGAGCTGCAGAGTGCAAAACCGTGGTAACGCCACACACGGGAGAGGCTTCACTTGGTTGCAATCTGCAACCACACATAACAGTAGCTGTGCGATGAGACACGTCACACGTTTGTCATGCTTATGGTTTGAGATTATTTTGCACTTCGATCTGACACACAACAACTCTTACGCATTGTGTTAATCTAACAAATCATTCAACCTGATAAACTTGTGTAACTACTATGTGAATAGGGGGGCAGAAACTCCCACCTGGACAATCAGTGGCCACTTCTTGCAAATAGATATGTACATTGTTGTCATTTAGCTATTGTTTTTTTATCTAAAGCATCTTACAATAAGTAAATGAAAGAAGCAAGAGACGATGTTCCATTTTTTACTCAACAAATACAGCAGTTCTTACCTTGATAGTATGATTGGAAGTGTTCTCCTTCCTCTTTGTGTGGGGCTCTAAAAACTGCAGCCGGCTCAGGATCCACTGCTGCCTGCCAGTCTTCTGCGCTCCACCACTTTCTGGGGGTGCTAGTTTCTTGTACCGAGTGTACTGGGTACGCAGAGAGTCCCACTTCTTCTTGAGCTCTTTCTCTGAAAGACAAAGCCACAAAATTTTAGAAGCATTGTTCCTTGCTCTTGTTGACAATATTTTTAATATATATACTTAATGGCTAAGCTGTCATCCTTGATGGAGAATGACTCCCACCCCATGCAGGACACCATCTCAGCACTGGAGAGCTCCTTCAGCGACAGGCTGCTCCACCCAAAGTGTGTGAAGGAGCGCTATCGCAGGTCCTTCCTTCTTGCAGATGTCAGACTCCACAACCTACACTGCTCCCAGTAGACCACTTGCACACCAAAAAACTGACAATAACCTGATATTTGCAGGTGGAATTTCATTTCATTCTCACTGTGCAATATCATTTTCCACTTTTGCAATTTTGTTAATAGTCTGTTTATTGTCAATACTGTATATACTGCTCCTATTTTTATACTTCCTTCTATTTAAATGGTTCATATTTTGTTACACTTCGTTTAGCTCTTTTTTTACTGTGTTAGCTGATGCATCTTGTTTTTTGCACTATCCCCTTTGCTGCTGTACACTGAAAATTTCCCCACTGCTGGACTAATAAAAGGAATATGTTTTTAAAGCATCTCTTTTCGACGTTGCACTTTGTGGACGGTCCCTGACCACTCCGTCTCCCAGCCGGCTGCAACATAGAGACCAATGTAATGTGTCCAGCTCGGAGGACTAAAGGCTCGTTTTGATTAAAATGAGGGTTGTAGCTCGTTGTCTACCTTACTATATTTACTGTGCGCTAGCAAGCAATAACACAAACAGTTTCTGCTTCAGGGCTCAATGACTGAAGAGAAGATATTACCTGACACATCCAGTCTGTGCTCGATCTCTCTCCACAGCTCAGTCTTCACCACTCGGTTGGCATAAAGTTTCTCTGAGACGTCGTAGAGAGGAGGTCTGTCCTCTATCATGTCGATCAGCTGGTCTTCAAACGCTTCACTCCAGACCGCCATGTCCGGCGGTGTGTGAGAGGAATACACGTTTATTATTATTAATGAAATGAAGATGAAAGATGAAGAAGGGCCTTCTTCTTCTTCTGTGTGTTTGTGTCTGGTGTTTTGGTTTGCTTGCTTTGCTTTGCTTTCGTCACTTCCGTTTATGAGTTTCCGGTTCCGCCTCCACCCTTCTTCTTCTTTGGTGGATTGCAATGCCAACTGGTTTTTTTTTTTCCTTACTTACCTTTCCGGAGTATGTAGAGCATGATCTAGTTTACCTTAGTCTGTCATTTATTTATTTTATTTATTTATTTATATAATATATTTAAATATAAATAAATTAAATATAAATAATATTATATATATAAATATATATAGTAAAAATATAAATATAAATAATAAAATATAATTTAATTTATTTTTTTGTGATCAATTTTTTATTGGTATTTAAGCATAATTATATAGGGTGGGGTTACAAATTGATAGATCACCAATAGAGTAAAAGAATGTAATCACAAATGTCCATGTACTAATCAATACAAAATTGGCAAGCAGCTACAGAAAAAGAAAAGAAAAAAATAATAATAAATAATAAATAATATTTATTTATATAAATAAATAAACAAGCGATATTCTATTAAACAATCCTGTGTTTATGTAAATTTAAATTTACTTTTATTTTATTTGTTTAAGTTTATTAAGAAATCAATTCCCCCCCTCTATATTACAATGTACACATAGCCTACTAGTGAATTTACTTCTCCCAATAGAAATAGTGTCTTCTTCAGTCTTGTGAAGGGCTTATTGCATGGGTGGAACAAAAGTACAAAATGCAAGTCTCCCTCAAAAATAATCCAAGGCACACTGTAGTGTTTGAACAAAATTAAAATGCCTTCATTTTAAACAATTATTGCCATGTAAAATAAAGGCATTTTAATTTTGATCAAACACTACAGTGACTTGCATTTTGTACTTTTTTTCCACCCATGCAATGAGCCTTTCACAAGATTGAATGAGCCCAATACACCTGAAGGATCCAAAGAGCACCGGTATGTGATTAACACAGAGACCCAACAGTGCTTCTACTCCATTGTCTTCAGAAATAGTGTCTTATTTAAACCTGTGTGATCAAACCGTAACCCTCTGAGACACACAATAGACGCGTTTTTGTCTTCTTTTTTTTATAGGGTGGTATAGGGGGTATTTAGGGGGAGAGAGCAGGTCAACAGTAGATGTCACGTAGAAGTGGTGTACATCATCTGAAAGCTGGGAACCTGAAGATTAATTTGAGATGCAGCTCAGCACTGTGTGTCATGTTGTTCTAGTTATTAATAAGAAATAAACATTTATCAATTAATTAAAATTAATTGTGAAAGTCTATAAGGGTTATTATTATTATTATTATTATTATTATTATTATTATTATTATTATTATTATTATTATCATCATCATCATCATTCTAAATGTATCTATTATTCTTTTTATTATTATTTGTCTAATTAATTTTTCTGTATGTGCACATTTGTTTTCTTTCTGTAATTTGTGTGACCCTGGACAAGAGGATGCGGGATTATACAGATTTTATCTATATCTACATGTCAAAATATCAAGATAACTATAATTTGTATAAATTATAAATTGTATATAATTGCAATATATAAATATATAATAATATAATTGTATATAATTATAATTGTATACAATTTGTATGATAAATATAAAGAAGACCAAAAAAAAAAAAAGATTATTTATTACTGAATCTCAAGAACTAGAAAATTGAAACTCACTGTGTATAGGTGTGCAACATGCATACTGCTGCAAGGAGTGGACACTTTAGCATGAACACCTGTAAAAGCAATACAATCTGTAATAGCCCTACAGTTGTATAACATATTAACTATGTTCTTTTTCACACTTACAGGTGACCTTTTGCAGAATTTGAAACTTCTCAAGTGTATTATTAAGTATTATATCACGCCCTTATTATTGTATCGGTTTTAGTTGTGTTGAGAGCTATCTACATATATACAGTGTTGTTGGGACTATGGGTGCAATTGAACTGCTGAGCTAATAATGGGACACTTGCTGTTATTTCGATCATCTCAAGCCATCCAGCACTTTTAATATGGATAAACTGCTTGAGAATGTTAGTGCTCCAAGCATGCCGAATTGTGATAGCTGTGATTTTCATGTTTGGCTGGATTCACTGTAACTCTATAGCTGACCTTGTGAATAAAATGTGTTACTGCTCATATTTTGCTCCTGCAGCGTTTCAAAAAGGAATACTGAGTGACAGGAAGTCATCATAAACAAGGACAAGTTGTTAAAAAAGTTCCTCCATGAACCCAAATATTTACTTTCTTAGTTGAGGAGATTTGCATTATAAAAACTATCATCCTCCAGAGGAATGTGCTGTATGTGTTGTTGTGTTTTTAGCCTTTTCATTTCAAAAACAAGCTTTTTCAAATTTGTCCTTCAAAATGTTTCATCCTCAAAAGTTTATTTTTTTGAGGTAAAATGGCTGAAAATCATACAGTTAAAAAAAAATACTACAGCCTGGTTTCCACATCTCTTCTAATATTTTGGTGATCAAATTAACTTAGTTTCTTTGATGAGGCTGTAAAAACAGATAAATAAAAGACAATACAACTCAGGATCAACTACTCCTGCTGTTAATCAGTGATGAATGTAGCAGACATCTGAACTCAGGCGTTATACTCTGATGCTAAAATGATCCATAATCACATCACGCTGGAGAGCAGAAGTTTGGAACTGCTACATTTTTAGTACATTTTAAAATTAGTGGTTTTTACACATATTATATTAAATGAGCAAACAAGAGAAGTCACATAACAACTGCAAAGAAATAGGAGGCTTTCCACTAGAGCAAATATTTTTCTATTTCATGTTGTGTTGTGCTACATTTTGGTGGTTCATGAAAAGTGGGACTATATGAAATATAAAATGTGCTCTAACTCTCATATGTATAGTTCAGTTTCTAAATGTATTCGAACTGTCAACCTAAGTATTTGAATTACTGAAGAGATCCTATTAATCTAACTTTTGTCTCTGGATATTTATTTATTTATTTGTTTATTTATTTGTTTATTTGTTTATTTATCTATCAATCAATCAAATCTTTTTTATATAGCACATTTCATACGACTGGTTTAGACTTAATGTGCTTGAAATAAAAACAAAAAACATGCAAAGATCATATATAACAAAAACATAAAATAAGAGCATTCATTTATTTATTTATTTATTTATCTATCAATCAATCAAATTTTATTTATACAGCACATTTCATATGACTGGTGTAGACTTAATGTGCTTGAAATAAAATCAAAAAACATGCAAAGATCATATACAGTATAACAAAAACATAAAATAAGAGCATTCATTTATTTTATGTATCTATTTATTTATTTATTTATGTAGTGTTGTCTATATATTTTTTTCTTCTTCTTTTTGAGGTTATATTGTCATCTCATCATATAGTTGTGTTTGTTATGTGTATTTTGCCTGTATTAAATAATAATTATTTAAAAAAAGAAATAGCAGGCTTTGACTTTAAGTTCATACTGATGTAGATGGGTGAATACACATTATCATACTCTTTTTTTATTCATTTATGTCTTTTGCCTTGACAGCATGTTGAGATAGAGGTCTATTTACAAACTATAAGTCTTCATATTATTAAGTCTTGCCATATGATCTTGTCATTTTTTTAAAAAAGGGTCAGAATTAGCAAAATGCATCTGAGTCTGGATTATAAAGAAGAAGATTAGAAAATATCTATAATTCTAATGTCAAAGAAAAATGATGAAAAACTTGAATTTAATGACTTATCTCAATACCAGTATTCATCCAGCAGATGTCCCCACCACACAGCCACACCATGTCCACCCCTTCCTCACTGTCTCCAGGGGTCCTTCTATATGGGACTGATGCAGGGGGACAAGACACAGTTTCATTTTCCATATAATGTTGGCCGGAAGTTGTCTAAATTATAAATAATGCGTGAAGCAATTACTAGTTTCATTGTCACTTTTAATCACCCACCAGACAGACAGGTTAGTTCAGTTTAAAAAACAAAACATTTGAGTCCCTGCTAAAAAGTCCCCAGTGTGTGATTATTGGAGGGTCTGTCATAATAAAAACTTCTGGCCTTAATATTAAACTGTTTGAGGCAATGTCCATTGAGTTCATTTATCAATAAAATTTTCTTGGGAATACTGATTTTGTGTATGTCTGTGTGACCCAGGCGTGGATTAAACAGCCATAAAACCGTGTAAAGTTAGTCATAATTAAGAAGACTCATATTATGCCATTATAGCGGAAGTCATGCATTTTGCCTTCGAAATAAAAGCATACATAAGTGGAGGGGCAGAGCTACACAAAGTTTGTTGCTCAGTAGTTTCAGATATGTGCGGTAAAATGTCTTGTGGGTACAAAACTTGCGAACACTCAGTGGTAAAGGGTATTCTAAACAAGCAAAAAAGACAGATAATTCAATTTCTTTTTTTTCAAAGGTCTTTTTATTAATTGTCAATAATCAATAGAACAGTCACTATACAGGGAAAGTTAATTTTGTTTTTCTGAACGACACTCACCTGTGACACAACACATCAATCAATCAATCATACCTGACAACAACATACACACAGACAGCCACAGCTGGCCACAAAGGACCTAACTGATTCTCAATCATGGATACATACATTCAAATTGTAGAGAATACAACACAGGGAGAGTATCCACATA
>CAKALU010066845.1:56033-70837 GCA_916700995.1 Hozukius guyotensis | reverse complement strand
TCCGGAGCACTTTGAGAGCAAAATTACGAGGCTAGATCTCTGAAGAACTCGGTGCTCTAGTAAACAATTTAATCATAAACGTTGTACGGTTATGAATGGTGATGGCAAAAAGTCACACAGCATAAATGGTAAACGAGGCGGGGTGATCGCCACAGACCTTTCGCACTGAGGACAGTCTGCCCCGGTTGACAGTCGTGCCGGGAATCCTGTCAGGTTTTTAGTTTTGTCTGGACCCCAAAAGCAAAGATGGACTCAGGTAAGTAAAAAATTAAAACAGAGTTTATTTTCCAACCAGGAAGAAAAAACGCAGGCAGGGTGGCAGGGAGCTGGCAGGCTGAGAGAATGAACACGAGGCCTGAGCACATGGAATATCTCAGCCACCGGAGAACACGGAAGCTGAGCAGCAACAAGGCACCAGGGAACCTGAGTACAGGAAAAAACGAAGGGAAGTAACAATGTCACAAGAGACACTAGTAAAAATAGTCAGATGCAAAATGACTAGAGAAGGTGCACGACCGAACGAGACGGAATTATCTGGCAGAGTAGTGGAGTCCAGACCAGGCTTTTATGGAGGGGTTGATTATCTGAATGAAGACCTGGTGTGCCTCATTGCTGCCCTGGGAGGAGCCAGCCACGCCCCCTACCACTCACATGCCCTGCCAGGAGAAAAAGAGAGGACAGGAGGGGGAGAGCAAACACAAGAAAACAACAAACAAAACCTGCCTCATGGAGACCTGGCTATCAGCTGAGGTACTGCACCACACCATCGATCCCCCGGGTTTCACCGTCCATTGGGCGGACAGAGACAAGGAGCTCTCTGGGAAAAATGAAGGGCGGAGGGGTATGTTTTATGGTTAACCGGACTTGGTGTGACCAAAAGAACATCAGGACCATCGGCACATCCTGCTCCCCTGACTTGGAGTACCTCATGCTGCAGTGTCGGCCTTTTTGGCTCCCCAGGGAGTTTACATCGGTTACCATCGCCGGTGTTTATATCCCCCCCAGGCCGACACGGACAGAGCGCTCCGGGAGTTAAACAGAGCAGTTAACGTGCAGGAGACCGCGTACCCGAAGACCGCGCAACCGAAGACCGCACTCACTGTTGCGGGGGACTTCAACCGGGCCAATCTAAGGAACATTTCTCCCAAACTTTATCAGCACATTCACTTTAACACATGGGGGGAAAACACACTGGACCACTGCTACACCCCCTTCCGCAACGGCTACAAAGCCCTCCCCCGCCCACCTTTCGGCAAATCAGGACTATAGGACCGTTCACTGCTGGTCAGACCAATCAGAAGCCATCCTTCAGATCACATGGATTGGGAGATGTTCAGGACCGCAAACGACAGCATCAGTGACTTCACAGACACAGTCACCAGCTTCATCAGGAAATGCACGGAGGACGTAGTCCCCACAAAAACCATAAAAACCAAACCAAATCAAAAGCCCTGGATAAACTGTGATGCCCGTGCAACCTTCAATGCACGGAACACAGCCTTCACCTCAGGCTCACCTGAGGACTACAAACACTGACGTTATTCTTTAAGGACAGCAATCAAACAAGCAAAGAGAGACTACAGACAACAGGTGGAGTACAAGCTCACTTCCAACAACCCAAGGCACTTGTGGCAAGGACTCCAAACCATGACGGACTTTAAAGGACCAAGACAACAAATCACTAACACAGCACCCACCCTCCCAGACAAACTTAATCATTTTTACGCCAGGTTTGACTCCTCTGTCAGACCCTGTGTCATGTCCTGCCCCACCCCCATTCCCTGCAGACAATCAGAACCCCCCCTTACTAGGGCTGGGGCGATTCGTCGACGTAATCGATTACGTAAATACGTCGATTTACGTAACGTCCGTCGACGCATCGGATGACGTAATAAAAATGGCTGCGCCCGGTCCAAGCATGGATTCTGATTCCCCCAGAAAGCAAGACGCGTCAAAAAAAACTCGCCCACGTTCATCAAAAGTGTGGGAATATTTCAAACAGAGACCCAACAACGTGGTGCTCTGTGCGTTGTGCAAAATGGAGATGGCGTACTACAGCAGTACAAGTGCAATGCACGAGCACCTGAAAAAAAAAGCATCCAGAAGCGCTGCGTGAAGAAGACAGCAGCAAGACACCGCTGTAAGTCCTGTTTACTTTTTCATCACCCAGGCATGATCTACTAAGATTGTCTAAACCCGGGCGTGTTTCTGTTAGCAGCAGTCATTTAAAGTTGTTTTTTAAAATGTTTCTTTATCGCCACCATGTTAAAAGTATTTTATGGACCACTGTTATAGGTAACGTAACGTAACGTAACGTTACGCCATGCGTCATCTAACGTTGTTATTCAGCCGTTTTATATTTTCTGTGTACTTTAACGGCGATGTATGAGTGAGAAAATGGCTTAAAGTAACGTTACATATTGTAACGTTACAGACTGTGACTGTTGTTAGTCTGTAAATAGTTTCAATTATTTCTCTTGCTCCACACTGATGCAAAAGTACATTTGCTAGTGATTATCTTAACTGCATATTATTACAATGACGAAATAAATCCATGTCTAAACCATTTTAAGTTTAAATTTTTAAGTTAAGTACTTAACTAAAAGTACCGAATATTATTATTAGTATTATTCTTAATACCCTAATGTCATAACACAACAGTGATGTGGAAATTAGACCGATTTTAAAATGTGCCACTATTATCATTATACTAATGGGCTTTCTGTGTCTCTTTTTCAGGATGAGACAAAGCAGTGTGAAGGACTTTTTCCACAAAAGGAACACAACTCAATACACACCGAAGATGGCTGTTGAGCTTACTGACAGCATCTTACAGATGATTGTCAAGGACATGGGACCCCTTGCTATTGTGGAGGGGTCAAGGCTTCCAGGAGATGATTAACACTTTCCACCCAGGATATACACTTCCCTCTCGGCGCCACTTTACAGATCTGATGGAGAACAAATATGAGGCAACTTCAGAGAAAATGAAAGACAAACTCAAAAATGTTAAATCAAAAATCACACATGACCACAGACGCTTGGACTAGTATTGCCACCGAGGCATATTTAAGAGTCACCTGCCACTTCATAAATAAAGACCGGGAGCTCACCTCTTACAGTCTGGCCACGATGCCGCTTGAGGAGCGTCACACATCTGAAAATATTGCTGGCTGGGTGGAAAAAGGTAGCAGAGAAGTTTGGCTTCTCTCTCAGTGATGTACTGGCTGTTGTACATGATAACGCTGCTAATGTTGTGGCAGCTCTCAGGATCTTGGAAGAGAAGCATGGAGTTGCTTCACACCGATGTGCTGGGCATACCCTTCAGTTAGTGGTCAACCACGCCCTGAAGGATCCCCAGATAAGCAAGGCACTTGGGGCTGCAAGGTGCCTTGTAGAACATTTCAGAAGGAGCGAGTTGGCCAGCAGCAAGCTTAAAAACAAACAAAAGCAATGGGGCACAGCTGAGCATAAATTGATCCAGGATGTATCTGTAAGATGGAACAGCTCCTACTACATGGTGAGTCGCCTCTTGGAGCAGCGGTGGCCAGTGACCGCAACCCTTTCAGACCCAGAGGTCACACAGCGAGGAAAGCACTACCTGGAACCTAAAAAATGATCAATAGACCTTACTGGAGGAACTGGAGCAGGTTCTCAAGCCCTTTGAACAAGCCACTGTCTTCCTGAGTGGAGAGGCTTATGTGACCTTCTCTGCTCTACCTCCACTCATTAAGGGTCTTCAGAAGTCCACACAGAACACGTCCTTTGAGTCTGCTCCTGTCAACTCTTTCCAAACAACTAGAGCACAGGAGATCGCTTCAAGGTGGGGGGGTGAAGCCACATTCAGAGCGGATGGTCAAAATGTGTGTGTCATTGCTGCTGCCCTTGACCCCAGGTTCGGTAAGCTAAAGTTCCTGTCATCAGATGATATCCTTAAAGGGCAAGTCAAAGTTCAGAGTCTTGCATTTGATGCCAAAAGAAGTGAGAAAGAACAAGTTCAACAGGCAAGTGTGGAGCAGGATGACTCAGCCAGTGCCCAGCCACAAGTTCCAAAGCCAGTGTCTGTGCTGGATGCATTGCTGGGCTCAGACTCAGAGGAGCACAGCACTGAGGAAGATAGTGGCCAGGAAAAAGATGGTGTTGAAAATGAAATGGTCAGGAATGAAATACTCATGTATTTCAGTGAACAGTGTGTTGCAAGGGTTAAGAACCCACTCCAATAATGGAAGGAAAATGCAGGAAGGTTCCCTACCCTGGCCATTGTGGCTAAATCTTATCTGGCTGTCCCTGCAACATCAACTCCATCTGAACGCCTCTTTTCAGCTGCTGGGAGCGTTGTGACCAAAAAAGAGAGCAAGCTTGACTCCAGAGCATGTTGAGATGCTCACATTCCTCCACTGTAATACCTGACTACATGCTTAAGGATGTTCTCCCCATCTCAGGGAAGGAAGGAGGGAGAATGTGTTTATGTGTTTGTGTTACTGATATTTGATTCAGAAGGCATTGGTTTTAGTTATTCCTGTTAAAAAAAAAAGTTGAATGTTGCTCAAATTGAAGGTGGAGAGGTGGAGGGCGTAGAGAGAAACAAGGAGAGAGGGAAAAGTGGTTATGTGTGTTACAGAGAGTTGATTAAGAATAACTTTAGTTATTCCTGTTGGAAAAAAATCTAAATGTTACTCAAATTGCACTATTTTTACTTCAAGATTATTTTGTTGGACCATTAAACTTGCACAATGTTTTGATATATTTATTTTGGGTAAATTAATTATAAAAAATAATTTCGAATAATCAATGAATTAGTCGTTAGATTAATCGTTAGGTGCAGCCCTACCCCTTACCACCACTACCAACCTACACTGACACCCCCCTTCCCTCTACCCCCACCTCAGCTGAAACCTGGATTGTCCACAACCTCCACACCCCTCCTCCATGACTGTTGCAGAACAGGACTGTCCCCCTTCCATCACAGAGGCTGATGTTCGCCGGACCCTCCTGCGTATAAACCCACGCAAAGCGGCCGGCCCAGACAGCATTCCTGGACGCGTCCTGAAATCCTGCGCACACCAGTTGGCGGGGGTTTTCACAACAATCTTCAACCTGTCGCTATCTCTTCAGACTGTCCCCACCTGCTTCAAATCCACCACCATCATCCCCATCCCCAAACAACAGAAAGTGATCAGCTTAAACGACTGGCGCCCCATAGCCCTCACCCCCATAGCCATCAGCCCCATAGCCCTCACCCCCATAGCCAGCAAGTGTTTTGAGAAGCTGGTTAAATCCCTCATCTGCCCCATGCTTCCCCCCCCCACTCGATCCCCTGCAATTTGCATACCGCCCAAACAGAGGCACAGAGGACGCCATCGCCCACGTCCTACACACCGCCCTCTCCCACCTGGAAGGAAGGGACACCTATGTGAGGATGCTGTTCGTGGATTACAGCTCAGCGTTCAACACCATAGTGCCCTCCAGGCTCGTCAGTAAGCTCAAGGATTTGGGCCTGAACACACCACTGTGTGACTGGATCCTGGACTTTCTGACGGAACGCCCCCAGGTGGTGAGAATGGACAACCTCACCTCCACTTCACTGACTCTAAGCACAGGAGCGCCACAGGGCTGTGTTCTCAGCCCCCTCCTGTACTCCCTCTACACCCACGACTGTGTGTCAACAAGAGCTTCAAACACCATCGTGAAGTTTGCGGACGACACAGCGGTTGTGGGGTTGATCTCCCATGGCGACGAGACGGCTTACAGGGCGGAGGTGACCACATTGGAACAGTGGTGTCAGAACGACCACCTCTCCCTGAACATCTCAAAGACCAAGGAGGTCATCGTGGATTACAGGAGGGGGGGTTGCACTCACCCACCAGTCACCATCAACAGCACAGCGATGGAGAGGGTGGACACCTTTAAATACCTGGGTGTCAACATCCATAAGGACTTGACATGGGCCACCCACACCACCGCTGTAGTCAGGAAGGCCCAACAGAGAGACTGTACGCTCTGAGGCGACTCAAGACTTTTAGACTGAAAGCACAAATCCTCAGGGACTTCTACCGGGGTACCATAGAGAGCCTCCTGACAGGCTGCTTCACCACCTGGTACGGCAACTGCACCAACGTGGACCGTAAGGCGCTGGGAAGGGTGGTGCGCTCGGCCCAACACATCACCGGGTGCGAGCTGCCCGGCCTGCAGGAGCTGTACACCCAGCGGTGCCTCAGGAAGTCCCTGAGGGTCATTAAGGACACGACACACCCCCACAACAGCCTGTTACAACAGCTCCCTCCTGACCTCTGGTAGAAGATACAGGACCCCCAGGACTCACACCAGCAGACTGAGGAACAGTTTTTTCAATAGATAATTCATACGACACCACACAAAAATATATCTTATACTGTATATACTGTATATGTTCTTAATGTATATGTTCTTAATATGCCCTTCTACAAAGTATTTCCTTTTATAATTGTGATATAACTTATTATTTTAATGGAGCTTCCCAGCAAAAAGCATTTCACACGATTGTACCTGTATAACCGGCATGACAATAAACATCTTGAATCTTGAATCTTCAATATCTTACTTGTAAACTGATCAGCTGGCTGAAACAAAGCAGCCCCTCTTCCCTCTATCAGCCCTAATGTTACCTTCAGCAGAGGACAGAGGACAGAGGGAGGACTGATACTGATTGATGTCTGTGTTCTTCAGTCTTTATAAACTTCACTTAGTATTTTCATGTCAGGAATATGATTTATTTTATTAACATGTTAGATTGTTTCCAGTGAGATATTAATGAGTTTATATGGTGACTTTGCTGTTGTAGACATTACTGTTGCTGCTCTAGAAACAACATTTAGCCTAGTTATATATATATATAGCTAGCTAATATGCACACTTCAATATTTGTTTATTTATCGCAAGTCATATTGTCATCGTAATATTGAACAGTGTTATTGCACATGGCAGATGTTCCTCATATGGTGCAGGCCTAGTGTGAGAGGCTGCCCCTCAAGTAGTATGAGAGTTGTGTGGAAGAGTTTCAGTGCCAGTTCTAGTTCTCCCCCTTTGACAAAAGTCAACAATAAGTAATATTCTTATTAGGAATAAATGTGCCTCCTGCGTGAACTGTGCATTGCTGAATAGGCTAGGCCTACGCTACTGTATTTTAACATCGGTCATAATGGTGGTACTTGGAGAGACAAATATTTTCTGAGGTGGTACTTAGTGAAAAAAGTTTGAGAACCACTGATGTGTCAAACTCAAGGCCCCGAGAAAGAAAGAAGAAAATATTATATGTCTATCATAACTGGCCCGCCGGTATATAGGACGCACACCCAACCCCCCCAGGAAGAGCTGACGTGACTGGTACTGCACAGCTGTCAATCTTCATCTGTGGAGTGGACTCCAGTTTGTGCGTTTCAGAGGAACTTTTGGGAATTAAATCAATGCATGGTGCACAACCACGGGAAAAGACATATCTAAATGTGTGAATCAAATGAAACCGCCCTGGGACAAACTGACGGGAGTGACGACAAGATGGAGCGCGTGCGGTGAAAAGAACGGATTAGTGGGGAGGATGCGGGAGAAGATGCAGCAGGAGAAATGTGCAGCACGTGAGCTGACAGAGTATCACTGCATCATACACCGGGAAACGCTGTGTGGTAAAGCTCTCGAAATGGAACATGTAATAAGCACCGTAACACAGACAGTTAACTTTATAAAAGCTAAAGGCTTAAATCAACGCCAATTTCAGTCTTTTCATGAGGAGATATATTCTGAACATGGCGATGTGCCCTATCACACAGAGGTGCGATGGCTAAGTCGAGGGAAAGTGCTGAATACATTTTTTTCAGTTGCATGAGGAAATCTGCCAGTTTTTGGAAAGCAAAGGGAAAGACACCACAGAGCTCCGGGACGAAAAGTGGCGATGTGAGCTGGCATTTTTTAGTGCGACATAATGAAGCATCTCGGGGGACGTGTGATCACAGACATGTATGATGCAGTGAGAGCTTTCCAAGCCAAGCTGGCTGCTGTGGGAGACTCAGATGCAGCAAGGAAACTTGGGTCACTTTCCGAGTTGCCAAAAACTGACAAACCACGTTTCCACCGCACCGTGTTCCCGACTGCGCATTTTGCTGATTTTTGCATTGGCACACTCGCCAATTTGCCGACTTTGCAGCTCTCTGTGATGAAGATGAACAAAAACGCACACAGGAGTCGTCTCACTGATGCACACCTTCACTCCATCTTGAGGGGTTCCAAAGCACAGAACCTAACGCCCAAACATTAATGAAAAGATGCCAAACATCTGGCTCTGGCACATGTGCATAAAAGAAGAATGTAGCCTACCTAAATATGTTTTCTTTTTGCACTTTATCCAATATCCTGTCTATCCTGTTTAATAAATGTTGACCCCGTTTGGCCCTCGACGTAGTCCCAGTTTTTAATTTTGTCCCTCTCTGTGATTGAGACACTCCTGATCTAGTGCATCATATAGCTGATTCATGATATTTCTTCTGTCCCTAAGCTGAACTACTCCATCTTTTATATCAATCGCCACTTGTTGCCCAAATACCTCCTCCTCACTGTTATTAGTTGTAGAAGACAGATTAGAATGAAACTGCTTTAACAGAGATAATTTAGCTAACTCAATATAAGTAGCGTCAGAGGACTTTGCCTTGGTGGTCTTTTGGCGGTCTCATCACAACGCGATGCTGATTAGGTTGGAGATATTTCTCCTTCTACAGTGGCACAGACCGGACTTCTAGAGAGGACTGAGCTGAAGCTGAAGACGGAGAGAACATCTGCACTCTTAACGACAGATGTGTCAATATCAACACTCCAATGAGTTGAATTTGGGACAACACACGTTGTGTTAATTGTGACACATGAAGTGTGTCAAGGATATTAACACTATTACTGTGTCAGCTATATTAACACAGAGATGTGTAAGGATGTGTAAATACTGACAGTTATGTGTTGATGTAATGTGCAAATATTAACACATTCATGTGTTGCTCAAACTTACAGTTAAAATCACAAATCTCACTACTTGCTCAAATGGTCGAATACGATGGACAACAATAAAAATGTCACTTGGAATTATTTGAGAATTCTTTGTTGTCATTTAAAACATTTGAAAAAGACATTTACTCAACATTTCATGTGAACTCATGAAGTTAAACAGATCTTTACAAAACCTTATATCTAGGGTTGATATAAATTTGGTTTCCCTTAAAACCGTCACAGTAATCACGCATCAATTCCATCTGTACTATTGTGAGATTGCAAATATAAGGTCTCTACCGTTGTATCTGTGTAACTCAGCCGAGCCAAACAACCTCATGACGTCACAGGCCAGAGTACTGATACATGGCGGTGCTCTTGCCATGCAAGATGAAACAAAACTTTTTTCTTTTAAATGCTGACATTTGTCATGTTTGTTATATAATTGTTCATTAGAGTGGAAATCCATTCAGTAAACCAGCTTAAAGGGACTGTTTGTAAGAATCAGAAATTGGTTCTAACAGCGACACTTGTGGCCGCAATGTCAACGACAGTCAGCGTCCTGTTGCTCGCGCTCGCCCGTGTGCACACGCTACCTGAATGTGAGCGAGCATCCATCAAAACAGTGAGGCGACACACGTTAGCTAAAACCATAATATCACTCTATATTTCACCTGCTTGGCAGTAATGTTAGCTGACCAGACGAAGGTCTCTCCATGAATCAATGCTGATCCTAGTGTTGGCTTTTCCTGCCTCAGCCTCCCGACCGTGGTCGGAGGGAACAGGGGAGACGCCGGAGTTTTGGTCGGAGACGATAACGTTTCTCGCTGCGGAGCCCCGTCACTTCACAAGACACGGGAAACCTCTGTTGGTCTGGAGGAGCTGCAGCAGTTATTTCTGCACAAACGTCCACTGTACATTCACTAGATGTTCTCAGAGCTAAACTAACTCTTCTGCAGTGTGGAGTGTGCGCGCATGCACGTGAGAGGTGGAACGAGCTGAGCGAGTGAGAACGAGCGCGGTGTGTGAGTGAAGGCAGGCAGAGGAGCAGAGACTCCGGTCCTGGAGACCAAAGCTACGGTCTCCCCCGCGTCTTCCGACCGCGGCCAACACTGTTTAACAGACGGGCTTCACTAGATACAACCAAGAGGTTTTGGTGCTTCCGTGTAGTTTGTGTTGGAGTCTGAGTCTGAACAGCGTAGCCACGCGCGAGGGCGTGCATGGGACACCGACCCGCAATGATTTATACGTGTAAGAAGTTACAAACAGTCCCTTTAACTCGGTTGACTGATTCATCTCCACTTTAAAAAGTATTTTGATGCAGCTGGTTGCCCCTCCTCAATCATCATCTCACATGCAGGATTCAGGTTCTACACACTGTTACTCTTATCATATCAATGTTTGTCTAATTTAGACAAAATGGTCATATGCGATAACAGGAGCATGTCCTTGACGTCAGACTAACATACTCCCGTGTCTCCCAGTAGGAAAACGCTCCTCACCTCTCCTCTGGCTGTTTTGCTTGTGATTTAGCTGTCGTGTGAGCTGTGAGCCGTGGCATCGCTTTAGGCGTCCAATCTAAGGTCCAGTTTACCTTGCTGAGGTGGTAATGTACCATCACCCTCCTTCTCTCTCTCTCTCTCTCTCTCTCTCTCTTTCTCTCTCTCTATGGCCCGCTGCAGAGACCCACTTGGTATTTTAGGCACACTCCCAAACACTTTAATTCCTCTCAGACAGGTCTAATGCTTCAATCAATAGCCATCGTTTAAATTAATCCCCTGCCCTTTCTTGACTCATTAAAGTCGGCTGGATTAGATAGATTATGAGGGCTATCAAGCTACACTCTTGGGCTACTTTTTGTAGCCGTGCATTCTTTATGGAGGGCTTTGTGGTTTGCAGTGTAAGATCAGAGATGATTATTTTCCATCTTAGGTTATGCATTCTGTGTTTTATAATTTTTTTTTATCTCATTGTTATTTTTATCCTATTTGACTATTATTATCAAGTGGGTTATATTTTCCATCTTATTTTCCATTAATTATGGCACTGTTTTTATGTTCATTCTAGGTCTGTTTTCATGTGAAGCACTTGGTGCACGTTATTTCCTTATTGTAAAGCACTTTGAGCTGCATTTCTTGTATGAAAGGTGCGATAAAAAATTAAGTTTATCATTATTATTATTTGATGATGATGTCCTAAAAGCCTCACACTAGGGATGCACCGATACCACTTTTTTTCAAACCGAGTACAAGTACTTACATTTGGGTACTCACCTTTACTGATACAGATACCGCGACCGGCTCTAGGTCGGCCTGGAAAGGCTCGGTTTCTCGCCACGGCCCCGGTGCTTCACGGGGCCGTGGCGAGAGTGTCACCGGGCCGGACTGTCCTTAGTGCGCCCAAACCGCGTCTCGGGGCTCGGCACACGTAAATTGCGCCAGGGGGTCTGCGGCGATGTCTGCAACCCACCCGACCCGTCTTGAAACACGGACCAAGGAGTTTACCGCACGCACGAGTCTGAGGGTGCAAGCAGAACCCCGCGGCGCAATGAAAGTGAGGGCCGGCGTACGCCGGCTGAGGTGGGATCCCGGCCCCGCGGGGTCGGGCGCACCACCGGCCCATCTCGCCCGCACCGTCGGGGAGGTGGTGAGTGAGAGATTAACGTCACGCTGCCGTAAAGTGGCATCAGAGCCGTTTTGAGGGTACGAGTACATGAGCACAGTATCGGACCCGATACTGGTATCGGGTATCAGTATCTCTACCTCACACATTAAAGGAGACATATCATGCTAATTTTCAGGTTCATACTTGTATTTTGGGTTTCTACTCGAACATGTTTACATGCTTTGATGTTCAAAAAACACATTATTTTTCTCCTCCTGTCTGTCTGAATATACCTGTATTCACCCTCCGTCTGAAATGCTCCGTTTTAGCGCCTGTCTCTTTAAGACCCCCTCCTGAAAAAGCCCAGTCTGCTCTAATTGGATTGCCAGAAAAATATGGTGCACCCTTGCAAAGGTAGTTCTCAAGCTGTGGGCAGTATATTCTAATGAGCCTGCATGTGAGTTAAGAAGGGGAGCCAGATCTGAATGGCTTGTTGAATCACATGTGAATTTCTGATCTAGGCAGCCCACAAAAAACTGACTGGGTTGTCTTATTTGGTAGGTACTCCAGATACCCAGATGGATGTGCACAAGCACTGAAAAAGTGAGTTTTTTTTTTTAATCATATGTCCCCTTTAAATGAAAACTAGGCCTGTGGCATTAATTACTTTGATAACATAAAAGAATAGGGTTAGTGTGGAGTCAGAGGGGTGTAGTCAAAATGGAACTTGTGCACATTGATGGAGACAAAGCACAGCTACATTCCCCTCTGCTCCTGAGTGCACGGAGATCGAGTTATTATTTACCTCTGATTGTCCAATCAGAGGCTCTTTGTCTTCTTTTAATTAAGTGCTTCATCTATTAAACATGTTGATTAGGCTGGGAGGAGGACCTCCGTCGAAGGGCCCTGAATATTGTCTTCTGTGATTGTAATGTTAAATGCATGTATCCTTGTTTCTTGTCTTGATTTTTTGTCCTTTCTGTGATGTTGCAAATTGAGCTGCTGTGATGCAAAACAAATTTCAGACCTGTCTGACAATAAAAGTATTATCGTATTATCATATTGTCGTATTATCACTGAGGAGCAGTGAGGCTAATGTCTAAGAGGCATAGATATGTACAGACATGGACTGATTCAGTTTCTGCATTGGTTACAGCTCTCTAAATTTACCCAATAGGCAGTCTGCAGTTCATGATCTAATCAACAAAGAATCGGAGATCTGCCCACATCTCCAGTCATTTCAGGGATTCAAACAGGCCTGGTGTTGAGCAACTAAAATATTGCCACAAAAATGGGGACAAGTGTGGATGAAATGGACACAGTATTGTTGTTGGCAAGAAAAGTCGACTTACAGTTACTGTGAGGAACTTTTAACTGGTTCTGAAACAGTCCCAATGTAATACGATGCCTCTATATGACCTACATAAGCAAACGAGACCATCAGCAAGAAGATTTTTATATAGTTACTCATCGTACTTGTCATCGGTGCCACTGGGTCGGATCCCGCTCAAAATCAGATGAAACAATTTACGGCATGCAGGTTCACCAGAAACTCCTTCAGCTCAGACTCCAGCAGGGCCTCCGCCCATACCTCCGCCACAGACAGAACCACATCTGGCTTCGTTGCCGCCTTCGACACTGCAGTCGGAGCTCCAGCGGGGAGGTGGAGAGGTGGGACTACGCAGGGCAGACTGACCCTGCTGCAGTAAAATTATATATATATGTATATATATATAAAACTGATAAAAGCAGATTAGCCTCATAAACTCTTAGTACATGTAACGTAGGGTGTTTTCCCCCCCAAACTTTAATTGTTGTGCATTTAATAATACTTTTTTAATGTCATAGAGAAATCATATTTTGAAACCACATTTACAGGAGCTTTAGGCAAATTATGTGAATACTCCCTCCATCACTGCAGTACTCGTCACAGTGAATCCTACTGATGACCAGCTGAGGGCTGCAGTCAGGCATGTCCTCTGTGACACATGATGTCACTACGCACATAGGTCTATATTTCATAGAAATGGTTACTTACGATGTTAACGAAAGATGCAGAAATAATTTGGCCTACTGGAGATGAAGTTATGATGTGAGTCACAAGGATACAGCAGTTTCAGCGGAGCAAAAAAGCTTCTTATTTAGCTGAATACTCCTCCTTAGAGAGGGTAGTAACACCCATTATCAGCCAATAAGAAGCTTCATTAACCAGTAACAGCACTCAGCAATTAGTGTTGAACAACTAGGAGCTCCAAGATTGCATATACAGTATATTGCAACAGTGAGACCAGGGGCGATGGACACGTCTCCAAATCGTAATAAACATTTAATTCACTTTAATGTGAACTGTGAGTTGCTGTAGCATACATACTGTATGCTGTAAGAAGTTGCTGGTTTTCCTTTTCATCTGCTTTTTCTTAAAGGGACTGTTTGTAAGAATCAGAAATGTCTTGTTAACAGCGACACCTGTGGCCGCTAAGTCAACGAAAGTCAGCGTCCTGTTGCTCGCGCTTGACCAGAGTACAGCAGAGACTCCGGTCCTGGAGACCAAAGCTACGGTCTCCCCCGCGTCCTCCGACCGCGGCCAACACTGTTTAACAGACGGGCTTCACTAGATACAACCAAGAGGTTTTTTGTTGCTTCCGTGTAGTTTGTGTTGGAGTCTTGTCTGAACAGCGTAGCCACACACGAGCGCGCATGGGACACCGACCCGCAATGATTTATACGTGTAAGAAGTTACAAACAGTCCCTTTAAAACACACATTTTTAATATTACACTCAATTGATGACTTGACAGTAGGCCAAATGTCTCTTCTTTTTTTTCTCACCTGGATTTATTAATCTAATCCTGTGTGCATTAACCAGTAACAACATCCCTTATTATTGCACTGGGTTACATAACCGAGAAGCAGCGCATGTTCAAATATCTTCATTGAGTATTGATTGCATCTAAATGACTTTCCTTCCGATTCCGCCCTGGTAAGGTTTCTCATTAAGTGTCCCAGCAGTGATGAATGATATGCAGGCAACAGAGGCTGGATTGAAGGGGTGGGAGGAGGAGGGGAGACGGAGGGAGGGAGGGAGGCGAGGTCATTACTGAGCAGCAGATTTGAAAGGACATGGGGTCTTCGTGAATGTTCAAGGAAGAATCTCATTCTGTAAGAGAGAGAGGGTGGGCGGGGGGGGGGGGGGGGGGG
>CAKALU010066845.1:0-56013 GCA_916700995.1 Hozukius guyotensis | reverse complement strand
AATGAGAGAGATGGGAGAATAGAGTGCAGGCCGAGTTAGAGGATGAGAGATGTGCTGAGGTTTTCTATTGCTGAGGATGAGGCGCTCACTCGTCTATACTGCAACTCCTGTCCTCTCAGCAGTGAATGAGATGTCTTTCTCCCATGCTGAGCAGCTGCATGTCTTATCTTTTATTACTGCACAGTGGACATGAAAAAGAGCAAAACCACTCAGTCTGTATGAAATCCCAAATTTGACTAAATCATGTAAAAGTCCTAAAATATAATTGCCAATGTTTTCATAGAAAGAAATGTCCTTTTCAAGATAAAATACTGAAAATGTAATCCACTGGATTACTCTGATTGTCAGTTCATTAGCTTTAGTTATCGTTTGAGGGTTTCCCTCCAAAGTTGCTTTTGAAGTTATATAGCTGTGGATAACAATTAATGTAGGATTTATGTAGTAACATTGTGTTAGTCAGTATTTCTTCTCATTAGGGCTGTCAATCAATTCAAATATTTAATCGCACATTTTTTTTCAAAATGTTATTTAATACTCTCATCATGTATATATTTATTATTGGAAATTAATTAACAAAACAATGACAGATATTGTCCAGAAACCCTCACAGGTACTGCATTTAGCATAAAAAATATGCTCAAATCATAACATGGCAAACTGCAGCCCAACAGGCAACAACAGCTGTCAGTGTGTCAGTGTGCTGACTTGACTATGACTTGCCCCAAACTGCATGTGATTATCATAAAGTGAACATGTCTGTAAAGGGGAGACTCGTGGGTACCCATAGAACCCATTTACATTCATATCTTGAGGTCAGAGGTCAAGGGACCCCTTTGAAAATGGCCATGGCAGTTTTTGGAAGTTTGGAGCGTTATTTAAACCTCCTTCATGACAAGCTAGTATGACATGGTTGGTACCGATGGATTTTTTAGGTTTTTGTAGTTTCATAGGATACCAGCATCTTCACTCTAGCTTTAAAACTGAGCCCGCTATAACATCCGAAAGATTGAATTGCGTTAATGCATTAAAGAAATTAGCGGCGTTAAAACAAATTTGCGTTAAAGCGTTATCGCATTAACTTTGACAGCCCTACTTCTCATATAAATCGATCTTCTTATCTCACTCTCTGAAAGAAAGCAAATAAGCATATTTCCCTATTCCTTTACGTACGGAGTTGGAATCAGTATGTGGTTATCTTTGCTTGAAAAAAAAAATGCTTAGTCATTTAATTTCACTCTCCAAAAGAAAACTAAAAGCATAATTCACAAAATGTTGAAATATTTCTTTGAAGTAATAATCTATATATATATATATAAAAAAATACATGTTTTTAACACCTCACAATACAAACACGTTAAAGCTGTATTAAAGCATCATTCATTGTATTATCCAGAGTGATCCCCTTCAGATAATGAATATGCTCAGCACATTTTATGTCTTATTTTATTGTATTGCAATATCTGTCATAAAAAACTACATATTTTATATTTTTTTGTGTATGAAGACTGAATTCTATGGTTAATTTCTACATTTTTCAGGGTGTAGAGAAAATCATAAAATCCCCCATTTAAAAAAAAAAAAAAATCAATATTTACAATGATGCACAAAGCTTGATGAAAATTAACTTAAATGTCTTAAAAATATAGAAATTAAAAAAGGAAAATGTATGAAAGTTACATTATTGTAATGTACTGTAATGTAATGTAAGGACATTTAGTAAGAACAAGTGATCATACAAAATAAACATGTTACAGATTAAAATCTTAACCACTATATGTCATTTTGTGTACCTGTATATATGTATTACATACTCTGGTGGTTAAAATCCCTAGAGGTTGATTTTTTGTAATTTGTGAGACTCAAAAGTGACCATGGAAACACCCATATAGGAGCCACCGCCACAGCTAGTAAACCAGGACCTATAGCAGACCAGTTAGGAACAATCAGTGCTCTTATTGACGAGGGAAGAGAGGCTATAGATATCTCTTTTCTCAGTGTCAATAGGCTAAATTGTGAGGATCTCTCCGAGGCATCCGTGTGTCGTCGTCATGGGGATGAACAGATACACCTCGGATGGGGTTAACGCCAGATACTCGTCTAATGAATCAGAAAATGCTCTCTGCTACTTATCTATCGAGGCCGTCCGTCTCTGTGTGAGAGTGTGTACGCTGGGGGAGAAGACGACGGATTGGGAATCGATGGGTGCTCGCGCAGCAGTTCATCCGTGATATGTGTGTGGATGCAGAGGCGAGCAGACACCTTCACTGAGCATTACTGGCAATATCCATCATAAAACACATCTGTATCACATCTCTCAGGTTGTCACTTTGCTTGGAAAAGGTTTAGCGCCAGGACGAGAACAATACTGTAAACAATGATAAAATACAGCCATGACGTGTAGATTTCATTCTCTCACATCCAGTTGGTCTTGAGAGTTTTAAAGGTCCCATATTGTAAAAAGTGACATTTTCATGGCTTTTATATTTCAAAGCAGGTTTAAGTGCTATATAAATACTGTGAAAGTATCGAAACGCTCAATCCACAGAGAAATACACCCAGCCCGTATTCAGAAACTGAGCTTTTGAAACAAGCCGTCAGGATTTTCTGTCCATTTGTGATGTCACAAATCTACAATATTTAGACCATTTCAAAGTTTTAAACATTCTAAATGGGTCCAAGTTGATTTCCTGTTGCAGTGTATGTGAATGACGTCAGCTGTGAGGATGTAAACATGGACCCAAGCTGTTGCCTAACAACGCAATTCTGTTACAATTCCATTGAAATGTACTAAAACGGAGCGTTTCAGACAGAGGGTAAATACAGGTATATTCAAGCAGACAGTATGAGGAAAATACAAGTTTTTTTTAAACATTAAAGTATGTAAACATGTTCTAGTAGAAACCCAAAATAAAGATATAACCTGAAAATGAGCATGATATGGGTCCTTTAACATTCAGTGTGTGAAACTCCACATCTCACTAACGTTACAGCCATCAGAATAGGAGCAGTCACCACCTTGTCTATCACTACTGTCCTTGTTATCCACTCCACTCTGCATATCTACATCTAGAATTACTATTTCCACATTCCACAAATCTGACCACACTGATGTGCCTACATGTCAATGTTAACTCTATCCTGATCCGTCATCCAATTTGTCTTTCTCACAAAAAATATTTTTTCAAGGGATGTCAAAGTTAACGTGATAATAACACTTTAATGCAAATTCGTTTAAACGGCACTAATTTCTTTAAAGGTCCCATATCATGCTCATTTTCAGGTTCATACTTGTATTTTGTGTTTCTAATAGAACATGTTTACATGCTGTAATGTTAAAAAAAACAACTTTATTTTCCTCATACTGTCTGCCTGAATATACCTGTATTTATCCTCTGTCTAATACGCTCTGTTTTAGTGCATTTCAATGGAATTGCGTTGCTAGGCAACAGCTTGGGTCCATGTTTACATCCTGTCAGCTGATGTTATTCACATACACTGCAACAGGAAATAAACTGGGACACATTTAGAATGTTTATGTTTAAAACTGTGAAATGGTCTAAATATTGTATATTTGTGACATCACAAATGGACAGAAATCCTAACGGCTTGTTTCAAATGCACCATTTCTGAATACGGGCTGTGTGTATTTCTCCGTATTTTTATTGAGCGTTTTGATAGTTTAACAGTATTTATATAGCACTTAAACCTGCTTTATAATATAAAAGACATTAAAAATCTCACTTTTTACAGTATGGGACCTTTAACGCATTAATGCAACTTGCGATTTTTAGATTGTAGCGACGCTTTAAAATGATCCATTGGTACCAACCATGTCATACTAGCTTGTCGCAAAAGAGGCTAATAACGCTCCAAACTTGCGCTAAATTTTGGCAAGGAAAAACTGGCATGGCCATTTTCAGAGGGTTCCCTTGACTTCTGACCTCCAGATCAGTGAATGTAAATGGGTTCTATGGGTACCCACGAGTCTACCCTTTACAGACATGCCCACTTTATGATAATCACATGCAGTTTGGGGCAAGTCATAGTCAAGTCAGCACACTGACACACTGACAGCTGTTGTTGCCTGTTGGGCTGCAGTTTGCTTGAAGTATCTCCCTTTAAGGGACATTTCGTACAGATGTGTGGTTAATTTGCAATTAATCGCGAATAAGCCAGAAATAATAATGTATAATAATTATTTTTTTAACTATTTTTTTTTAGTTTTAGTTTCATATGATACCAGTATCTTCACTCTAGCTTCAAAACTGAGCACGCTACAACTTCAAAAATGCGTTAAAGAAATTAGTGTCATTTAAACTAATTTGCGTTAACGTTTTATTATCGCGTCAACTTTGACGGCAAAAAACAGCTTATTCTGCATGTAATGTAAGGCTGAAGTGTGTTTGCTTTTGCCAGCTCATATTTACAGTCAGTCTAGTATGATGATGTATAAATACAAAGAAAAGCTGGATATGAAGAGAGAACTAAATGGTGGATTGGCCTCACCTTGAATCATGTACAGTTATGCAATTTAAACCGTGTGTTGATGCAGCAGACAGGGCTGACTGATTTAGTTATTTTTTTCTTAATACTTCATGTGTTACCATGCAAAAAACTGCAGTATTGCAGATGATGATGAAAGAGAGCTGAGCTTGTTGGTGCGCTGCCAGCACTGTGAGTAATGTAGCCTACCAGTCCAATATGTTGGTGATAATAGGACACACTGTGTGAGCCAGAAAGGCTGCATCCTATAACTAACCTTTTGTCCACACTCCACACCAGGACTCGCATCACTGCACACACACACACACACACACACACACACACACACACAATAGGCTGAGGCTGCAGGCTGATTAGAGGAGCGAACTGGACTCTACGGAGCTGTGTCAAGGTCGAATGAAGAAGAAACAAAGTGAGCCAGACCACCAACTTTTAACAGCTGTTGAAAAACAGGATTTGCTCAGTGCCGTATTCCTGACACAGACTTCAGAGAGGCCCCTTTATTCTGCCACTATAGCAGGGCAGCAACCTGAGAGATGGGCCGATAAAACATATTATATGCAACTGTTGTTTTTGTACAGCCCAGTCGCACAGCAGTTCGTGAAAGCACCCAAGTATCGTGATAGTATTGAATCGTCCTAGCCCTATTAATTGTCAAGAGACTTATCTAAAGCAGCATGGTGAGGTTTCTGCTAGTGCAAAGTGTAGAAAACAGAAGAAATATCTAGCAATGTGATCATTAATATAGAACTCCGCCAGAGAGATGATACCCATCTTCTCCCTCCATGTTGTGAAGACCGGGTCCTCCAACCCTGGTTTAAATGCATGATGTGTCTATGTATATTTTAGGAGCTTTCAATATTGCTAATACCTGAGACCGAAATTTGAAGGAGTTTTTTGATTATGCGGTTATTCCCGTTTGTTGGACTATTAAGGAGTGCTGGGAGATATGAACGCTTATAGGAAAGGTGCTCGATCTGTAGCCATGCAGACAGGACCCTGGTATACTTGATGGCAAGTTTTATTAGGGCCCGAGCACCGGCAACGTCGGGCCAGCGACGGCCCTATTGAAACTGTAGTGTTTCAAACGCGTTGAAAAATTTGATATTTTTAGGGTCTCGGGCTTGGGTTTTGCAAAACAGCTCGCTAGCGCTGTAAGCGCCGTAAGTTGGAAAAATTGAGCCCCTCGCTCCGGTTTCACCTACATGTATGAAATTTGGTAGACAGATGTAACATGTGGAGACGCACTAAAAAGCCTCTTGGAGGTATGCCCAAAACTCAACAGGAAGTCAGCCATTTTGAATTTAATGTGCGATTTTCGCCCATTTTTAGCGTTTTATAGGCCGTGTACTTTAACGAACTCCTCCTACAGATTTGATCAGATCGACTTGAAATTTTGTCAGGACCATCTTAAGACCTTGAGAATGAAGTTATTCAAATGTTGAGTTTTCACTGAACGACCTGACCGGCCATTTTGAGCCATTCGCCATGAAACAGGAAGTTGTTGTAACTTCAGCATACTTTCTCAAATCTTCTCCAAATTTCTCAGCCATGATGGTGGTCCAGGCCTGAGGTCATTTTCATGTCAATATAGATCCATAGCCCCGCCTCAAGACATTAGCCACGCCCCCTTTCATAACTCATGAACTGTTTGTCGTAGAATCTTGTGGCAGGTGTCTTTGCGCTCATCAGAGTTCCGGTTTCATTGTGCCTGGCCGCATCAATCAGTGTCCCGCCAGTACCCCAAATGCGCGGAAAGTTGCGAGGGCACATCATCGCTGCTCGCAGCTTTAATTTGTTTTTTGCTTTTCATGAATGCATATGTGTAAATGTAATAATTTATCCTATTTATAGAACCTGGCTCTCTATGCATATGGCTCTCATTGTGCTGTAGTGACGCTGATGAAATTCAAGGTCTAACATTGATATAATGTTGCTGTACAAATGAAAGACTATCCACAACACCACTGTATAGTGCAAACATTTACTGTAACTTTGATGAAATGACTGAGCCACGATGCGAGGCTGCAACACCACCAAAATGACCCTCCACTATGCGATCCAATCCATTATTTCAGGCATAAATTATTCCTTTATTTCTCAGTTTCAACAGTTAATCAATGCAAGAAGATCCAGGGACAAGCTGGGACAACATCTCACCGCTGATTTCCCCGTGCACGCATTTTTACCTCCCTACCAAAGCAGTGGGGAGAGGCAGTCTATCTCAGGTGAAGTGTCATTAACGCTGGTAGCCATTCTTCATAATCCAGTGGAGCTCCAGAGATCAATACTTGTGTGTGTGTGGAGTAGATTTGTGTGTGTGTGTGTGTGAAGAGGGAGTGGAGGCTGTTAGTGGCTCTCTAATGCAATTTAATGCAAGCTGACCAGAGTAATGACCAGGAGAAATGGAAGCCAAACGTTCCTGAGAATCAGAGGGCTGTTTTATCCATCCACTATGAATTAAAGAGGAAAAGACACTTGATTTCAGTCCACCACTGCTGTTGGTTTTAAAACCATTTACAACATTATACAGGCTGAATCCCTTCCTTTGGGAAAGTACATCGGTTTGTTTAAAGTGGTATTTTCTTATCGTAGGTATAGTGCTTTAAAATCAACCGTGAACCACTCAAATAATTACCTTTAGTAGAGCCGACCAACCACTGTGCATTATTTCAAACATCTCTCTGTAAAATAAGCAGTTAGGAAGGTGTTTTCTTCCCTTCTGTTCTTCGTGTGGCTTAAGGCTGGCCCTCACTAAAAGATTTTTCAGATCTTAACAGATGTGTAAAATGCGAGAGATCCCACACATAACGACATGTTCTGTTAAATTGAATAGTTTTGTTCCTATAGTGTGAGAGCAACGATATGGCCAAAACAGCACACCACACACTAACAGATCCATTCATGAAGAGTCCTGACTCAAAAAACGGAAATCTCGCAAAATCTCTCCCGATCAAACGTGACTTTGGTGTAAACAAAAATGGCGGGCAGGATGAATTAGCGATGTTAGTTTTTGCACTACTCTGTACTGAAAATTCACGAAGAATGGATGGATTAAAGGGACTGTTTGTAACTTCCTACACTCTAATAAATCATTGCGGGTCGGTGTCCCATGCGCGCTCGCGTGTGGCTACGCTGTTCCAACACAAACTACACAGAAGCACCAAAACCGCAAAGTCATATCTAGTGAAGCCCGTCTTGCAAAACAGTGTTAACTAATCCTGCTCCAGCCCCCCGACCATGATCAGAAGACACAGAGGAGACCGTAGCTTTGGTCTCCAGGGCCGGAGTCACTGCTGTACTCTGCTCCTCTGCCTGCTTGCCTTCACTCACACACCGCGCTCGTTCTCACTCGCTCTTTCGCTCCACCTCACGTGCATGCACGCACGCTACACACTGCAGAAGAGTTAGTGTAGCTCTGAAAATATCTAGTGAATGTACAGTGGACGTTTGTGCAGAAATAAATGCTGCAGCTCCTCCAGACCAACAGAGGTTTCCCATGTCGTAAATATTTTTTATTCATATTTGATCAGCGCTGCCTAGTTTGACCGTTTGATCGGAGTTTGTGAGTGATTGACAGCTGCTAAGAAACGGCAAGGCTCCAGCTCGGCTCTGATTGGTTGTTTTCCTCCGGTCTGTGAAATCTTGCAGCTGCCGTTAGGAGCACCGGAGGACAACAGAGGAACATGATTTTTTTCAGATGACCTGTCTCATGTACTACTGTCTGGATATAGTGACCGTTTTATAAAAACAACTTTTTTTTAATCATATTTGCTCCATTTCTACCCACTGCTGCTTTAACGTTAGAATCACTATGTAGAACTTGAACCAATGTCTTAAATAAGGATCAATATTCTATTTTAAATGATTTATTCAGAATTAAATGCATCATGTAGTGTCATGGTGTACAGTATATTATGGATTTTAATTGTAAGGATTATAACACCTTTCTTGTTAAAGGGGACTTCTTGTGTGTTTATAAATAGAAGTAATTACCAAATTTAAAAAATTACATTTCGACATTTGAATTTGTGTTAACTGCATATGGCACAATATGATTTTATTGATTTCTTTTAACTCCAGTGACTCAGTCAAGCCTCAATGTCCTCCCTCAGTGCATTTGTTTGTTTCTACTGCAGCTTGTGGTTCTGGAGAACCAGACTGGAACGCCAGCCGACCAAACAGCACAAGCCACAGCAGGACGAACACACCTGGCTGCTTGGGACCATTCCACTACAACTGTAATTTGCACAGATGGATAGTAAATCTTTTCAGCTGTCTTACTTCTACTGATCGCATTACCTTTCTCAGTCTTCACTGCATAACAACAGCCGTCATGTGATGGATCCATCCGACCCCGGTTGAAATATCTGATATAACTCTTCTGAGGGGACGGGGCCGAGGGTGTCAGAACGCAGTAAAATATGATTGTTTTAACCAGATCCAAAAACATCACATCATGACTGCTGGTACAGCTACAATCGACGATGGCAGCTGTTTTAAATGAAGCCTTAAGCCCGGGACACACCAGGAACGTCAGAAGCGCGTGGCAGCTGCGTTACCTGTTGTTTTTTATTTTGGCGTCCGTGTTAACAGGTTAGAGCAGCCACACTGCCCGCGTGAGACGCGCGTCAGGTGATCTATTGACTGTATATTGACATCATACCAGCAACATTACTACAGTTTCGATGTCTATCTGTAGAATATGTTACGGAGATGAAAAAAAAGTATAGACTTATTTTTAAATCAACACTTCCTGCTTTCATTTCAAAATAAAAGCCCTCAAGCTTTTTTTCTGTGGACAGAATTCCTTCATTTGTTAACATGAGGCTTTTATTCTGTAATATGTGCCAGACAGTGTTCTAGAACATGGAGTGACATGGAGAGCTCCATGAATTAATTTAGTACGGAGTTTTAATTGTGGATTATTACTATTATTTACAAATTACCACACGTTTCATAACTTTTCTCGGTCTAAAATAAATATAAATGACATCTATAATGAAATTAAATGGCCATTAAAAGGCAAACTCTATGAAGAAAGAAAGGGATGACAGCAGCAGACACGCAGCTGGTGTGAACGCCCAACGCGTGAATCACACAGCCACCACGCGCTCCTGATGTTCCTGGTGTGTCCCAGGCTTTAGTTCTGTTGGGCTGTCAGCAGAGTGGCACATTTAACACCAGCCAGAAGGCAGCTGCTGTTAAACTTTATCTACATCATGGCGTCATGTTTTCAGGTTGTCCGTCCATCTGTCTGTCTGTCTAGCCGACCGTCCGTCAGGTGAATGGCGTGGCTGTTGACAGTATTTTCTGATTTATGGAGTGATTCAAAGAGATATCCAAAATCCCTTCAGTAAAAACCTTTAACTCTAGCATGCCAACAAAATGAAACAAGAATTTTGAACCTGGCTTTATCCAATGTTCACATTTATGTTCTGGAAATGTATAAAAAATTTGCACAAATCTGATAATTTCTCACTTGCACATTTACAAAAAATAAATTCAGAAAACTTTTAATACAAAAAAATAATTGTCTTAATGTAAGTAATCAACTGGGAAAGTTTCATGGTGATATCTATTAGTTAAAGTCGACGACGTTTAAAGAAGATGATTGAAATGTGATGTGATCATCAGGTGAGTTAAAAAAAGAAATAATCAATCAGCGTTAATCAATAATCAAAGATTTAAATAAACGTACTTTACCAAAACTAAGTGAGAGTGGCAACTGATGCTGGTTATTGCAAATATACAATGCATGCTTGGGAGTATGGGTACCTTGAGTGTATATAGTTATCATAGTATTGGAACTAGGGCTGTCAATCAATTAAAATATTTAATTGCGATTAATGACATGATTGTCGGTAGTTAATCGCGATTAATTGCAAATTAATCTCTTTTTTTTATCTGTTCAAAATCCATATATATACTGTATATTATATATATATATATATATATATATATATATATATATATATATGTATTTAATCACGGTTGTCTTCATTATCTGTTCAAAATGTACCTTAAAGGGAGATTTGTCAAGTATTTAATACTCTTATCAACATGGGAGTTGAAAAATATGCATGCTTAATGAAAAAAGTCAAAATTAACGCGATAACGCGATTCAATTGAAATTCGTTTTAACGCCACTAATTTCTTTAACACATTAACGCAACTTGTGATTTTTAGGTTGTAGTGGGCTCAGTTTTAAAGCTAGAGTGAAGCTACCATGTCACACTAGCTTGTCGCAAAGGACGTTAAATAACGCTTCAAACTAGTGGTAAATTTTGGAGGAAAAACTGGCATTGCCATTTCCAAAGGGGTCCCTTGACCTGATAACATCCATCTCCACTTCAGTAGCACTTACATACACCAAATTTCCAATTTGATTCTAAATTTATATTCAAGTTTTTACCGAGTAGGATAAAGAAGGTTTGTTCATATATCATATCATAGTCTGATTTATACAACATTTTATTCCTAAAAACATTGCAAAAATGCATTTCTTTTATGGCTGTTGACAGTATTTTCTGATTTATGGAGTGATCAAAATTCCCTCTGTAAAAACCTTTGACTCTAATATGTCAACAAAATGAAATGAATTTTGAACCTGGCTTTATCCAATGTTCACATTTATGTTCTGGAGATGTATGCAAATTAGCACAAATCTGATGATTCCTCATTTGTATATTTAAAGGTCCCATATATTTTCCTCATACTGTCGGCCTGAATATACCTGTATTCACCCTCTGTCCGAAACACTCCGTTTTAGTGCATTTTGACGGAATTGCAACAGAATTGCGTTGCTAAGCAACAGCTTGGGTCCATGTTTACTTCCTGTCAGCTGATGACATTCACATACACTGCAACCAGGAATAAAGTGGGACACATTTAGAATGTTTACGTAAATCTGTGCAAAGGGTCTAAATATTGTATATTTGTGACATCACGAATGGGCAGAACTCCTGACAGCTTGTTTCAAATGCAGAGTTTCTGAATACGGGCTGTGTGTATTTCCCTGTGAATTGAGTGTGTCGATACTTTCACAGTATTTATAAAGGACTTAAGCCTGCATTATAAAAAAAAAAAAAAAAATGAAAATCTCACTTTTTTATAATATGTGACCTTTAAACAAAAACAATTCAGAAAACCTGTAATGCAAAAAATAATTGCCTTAATGTAAATAATCAACTGGGGAAGTTTTATGGTGATATCTATTAGTTCAAGTTTTTACCCTATTCACCTCTAGTGTCTCCCCTTAACATGGTGTGTGCAATGTTCTCATTACTGTTAGGCAGTATTGGCCAAAACTACAAAAATAAGACCCAAGTTGTAATAATCCAGAATGATCCGAAGATTTATCTGGCTGACTATCTACATCATTTTGCAGCCAGCTCTGCTGTCTTTTGTTCCCGCCTCTGTGTGCGTATCTACTAAGACATATTAGAAAGATCTAATGTCTGCTTCGCTGGCAAAAAAAATATGGATCTGTGGCCATCAGAAAGATTAAATACTGTCCAACACAGTTTATACAGAATAAAGAAGAAGTCAGAGTAATAAGATCCGTATGTCCCTGAGGCACTTCAACCGAGGAAGTACAGTATCCGCTCTCACAACTGATTCATCATTTATACTCTTCCTGTACTTTTAAAAGATACATTTTCAACTCTAATTAGAGAGGATAAAAAGAACGAGGGTTCCTTTTACATCAGAAAAATGTGGAATCAAGTGCTTTTAAGTCTTCTGAAGTAACTGCCGCTCACGATCTTCAATTGCAATACACAGCAACGCAAATCAAACCAAACTTCATATAATAAATCTGGCTGATATTTCAAGAAGAATATAAGAGCTGGATTGTATGATCAAGATCCGTTCATTATAATTAATTAAAGGTCCCATATCGTGCTCATTTTCAGTTTCATACTTGTATTTCAGGTTTCTACTAGAACATGTTTACATGCTGTAATGTGCAAAAAACACATTATTTTTCTCATCCCGTCTGTCTGAATATACCTGTATTCACCCTCTGTCTGAAACACCCCATTTTAGCGCCTGTCTCTTTAAGACCCCCCCCCTGAAAAAGCTCGATCTAGACAGCCCCCAAAAAACTGACTGGGTTGTCTTATTTCACAGTTTGTGGGTTGTTAGGCACTCCAGATACCCAAATGTACTGTATGTGCACTACAAGGCTGTCAAAGTTAACGCAATAATAGCGTTCGTTCCTTTTGAAGGTCTCATATCGTGCTCGTGTTTGTACTAGAACATGTTTACATGCTGTAATGTTAAAAAAAACACATTACTTTCTTCATACTGTCTGTCTGAATATACTATACTATATTCACCCTTTGTCTGAAACGCTCCGTTTTAGTGCATTGCAACGGAATTGCATTGCTAGGCAACAGCTTGGGTCCATGTGTACTTCCTGTCAGCTGATGTTATTTACATACACTGCAACAGGAAATAAACTGGGACACATTTAGAATGTTTATGTTTAAAACCGTGTAATGGTCTAAATATTGTATATTTGTGACATCACAAATGGACAGAAATCCTAACGGCTTGTTTCAAACGCACAGATTCTGAATACGGGCTGTGTGTATTTCTCCGTATATTGAGCGTTTTGATAGTTTAACATTATTTACAAAGCACTTAAACCTGCTTTATAATATAAAAGACATGAAAATCTAAATTTTTACAATATGGGACCTTTAAGGGTACAAATTTATTTAACGCATTAATGCCACTTGTGATTTTTAAGTTGTAGCGGGCTCAGTTTTAAAGCTAGAGATTTGAGCATATTTTTTATGCTTTATGCAGTACCTGTGAGGGTTTCTGCACAATATTTGTCATTGTTTTGTGTTGTTAATTGATTTCCAATAATTAATATATACATACATTTGCATAAAGCAGCATATTTGTCCACTCCCATGTTGATAAGAGTATTAAATACTTGACAAATCTCTCTTTAAGGTACATTTAGAACAGATAATGAAGACAATTGTGATTAAATACATATATATACAGTATAGTGAGATATATATATATGGATACTATGGATCGTGCTACTAAGAAGATTATTAGAATATTATTACTGCTGCATATGATTTATTGAAATGTCTTTCTATTTATTTATTTACTTATTCATCCACACATTTTGTCCCTGTCTACCAACAGTCATTTTGTTTGTTTCTATTGTTACTTCCGACACAAATGCCTCAAATACCTTTATGCCCAAACTGACTCCACACAGCTGCTTCCCTACAACGTATATTCACCACACATCTTCCTCCCCGTGCACATTTTCAGTTAATCTCTCTATTTCAGCATTCCATATGTTGTTAGCCTGTATCCACCCCTACCTTCTTATCTGTATGCTATTCCTGTATCTTTGTTGTTGAAAAAGAAAAAAGAAAAAAAAGAAATTCCACATAAACTTGCAAAAAGATTACAAAAAAAAGAAAAATGTCCAAAAGAAAGCTATGGATGGATACCACTGGTGGTATTGGCTGATATGTTATTATTAGGTTGGTTGGTTTATAAAGCATTGTGAAAAACAGGGCAGAACTTACAGGTTCTGGTTATAGGAGCTACAGTTTAAAGGTCATCAAGTTCCTGTCGTGGAAAAGGTCTATTTGACAGCTTTAGAGAGTAAAAACGTAATGGTTCTAAGACAGATCGAAGCTGTGATTAACAACACTTCACAGGTCATTAAAGGGGACATATCATGCTCATTTTCAGGTTCATACTTGTTCTTTGGGTTTCTAACATATTTACATGCTTTAAAGGTCCAGTGTGTAGGATCTGGTGGTATCTAGCGGGGAGGTGAGGAGATTGCAACCAACTGAAGCCTCTCCCGTGTGCCAAGCGTGTTGGAGTGCTACGATGGCCGACGTGAATGTTCCTCTCTAGAGCCATCTGGAGCAGAGCCAGTGTGTAGAGTGTGTGTGTACGTGGGAAGTGAGTGGTGAAGCAAGAGAGAGAGAGCGACGGTGACAAGAGCGAGTAACGTTAGCGACTCCGGCCCAAGCAGGAAAAGTTAACAGAGTTTGGTTTGTCCGTTCTGGGCTACTGTAGAAACATGGTGGAGCAACATGGTGGCCTCCATGAAGAGGACCCGCTCCCTATGTAGATATAAATGTCTCCTTCTAAGGTAACAAAAACACAATTCTTATTTTCAGGTGATTATACGCTAATGAAAACATACTTATTAATATTATAATCCATTTCTGCCAATAGATCCCCCTAATTGTTACTTGCTCTTTAAAGCAGCAGTGGGTAGAAATGGAGCAAATATAATTAAAATAAGTTATTTTTATAAAACGGTCACTATATCCTGACAGTAGTGCATGAGACAGATAATCTGAAAAAAATCATCTGCCTCTGTGCCCTGCGGTAACCGACCGGGTCGTCTTATTTCACAGTTTGTGTGTTGGCGGGCTCTCCAGATACCCAGATGGATGTACACAAGCACTGAAAAAGCGAGTTTGTCATACGTCCCCTTTAAATACTCCTTTAATTCCTCATTCAGGAACAAAATAACCTAACATGCCACACATTCAGACTATTGTTTGACTGCTTCGGTGTATGCCCAGGGCTGCACACAGTTGAGCAGTGAGGCTGCTTTAATATGGGTTTGTATTAAAAGTCCCATATTGTAAAAAGTGAGATTTTCATGTCTTTTATATTATAAAGCAGGTCTAAATGCTTTATAAATACTGTGAAAGTATCGAAGCGCTCAATATACAGAGAAATACACAGCAGCCCGTATTCAGAAATTGTGCGTTTGAAACAAGCCGTTAGGATTTCTGTCTATTAATGATGTCACAAATATACAATATTTAGACCATTACACGGTATTAAATGTAAACATTCTAAATGTTTGACCTTTAAAGGTTCCATATCGTGCTCATTTTCAGATTCATACTTGTATTTTGTGTTTCTACTAGAACATGTTTACGGGCTGTAATGTTAAAAAAAAAATTATTTTCCTGATACTGTCTGCCTGAATATACCTGTATTCACCCTCTGTCTGAAACGCTCCGTTTTAGGGCATTTCAACGGAATTGCGTTGCTAGTCAACAGCTTGGGTCCATGTTTACTTCCTATCAGCTACATTGTATATTTGTGACATCACAAATGGACAGAAATCCTGACGGCTTGTTTCAAACGCACAATTTCTGAATACGGGCTGTGTGTATTTCTCCGTATATTGAGCGTTTCGATAGTTTCACAGTATTTATATATCACTTAAACCTGCTTTATAATATAAAAGATGTGAAAAATCTCACTTTTTACAATATGGGACATTTAAGTAGACTTTAAGTGCAATCTTTTTGTGACTTTTGAGCTTGTACCAGTCATCCTCAAAGGACCCTTCCCTCTCCAAACAGCTACTATCGCTGAGCTCTCCCACATGCTTTTAACCATCCGTGATCATTCTGGGACACATCATAAGATTCATAAATTCACTTTTTGGAGATATGTTTTTAATTAAATGTGTAACGAGGTAAATAAATAATCAAGAGCAAGAGATTTCCTCGACAACAATTCAATTGAATGTATATACAGTACACCTTTTGTGCAAAAAAAAAACATGGATTCAAAAGACATTGTAAGCTGATAACTTCAAGGCACATATATATACTGTTTTACCATAACATTATTTCTGCTGAACAAAAGGAAAAGAGTCAGTTCTTAATGGGTTAAACATACAGTAGATGGCAGATGTGCTTTTTTTCCTTCTTCTTCTGCTCACTCTGTGACACCCCCCCATCAAACACAGCTAGCACTAATAACATGACCCCTTAACTGTGATAATGTATTAATCTTGAGAAGCAGGTGAAAGTGCTGCGGCTCGCCACTTTCTGTGAATGTTTAATGAGTGTGACCTTTACATTTCCTTTTGAAGCAGAGAAAAAAACAAAAACATTTGCATAAAAAATATGTCCTCTTCCTAGAGCAGGAATCCAATAATTTGCATCTCTATTATTGACTGTAGTGGCAATTAAACAAATGTGCCGTGTTACTGTGATGACTTGATTAAAAACAGTCGGAGGGAAAGTGTGGTGGACTGTATGGTTTCCAGAAAAACTACTCCCTCTAGTGGTGAGTGTGGCTGATTTGTGCCTGTCTCTTTTCTCCTTCTCCCATACAGCTGCTCTCAGTACTGGTATGATGTACTGTGGCTAGATTCTGTCATGGTTACAGTATACAATGACTTCAAAATCATTCACTATTACTGAAAAAATCAAAATGAAACCCAGCCTTAACACTTGGAAATAAATGAATCCTGATTGTACATGTCTGTGTGCACAGAACCCAATAACTTATAAATCCAATGATGTTGTATAAAAAATACCGTCCAGTTAGTTGTATAAATTACATTTCTTGAAAGACACAGGGGTTTCAAATAATATTAACACTGTACAGTGTCCAGTAAAGTGTGGATAGTTGTCAGTAAAAATGCTCTCCGAAACCATCATGTGCCACAAAGGTCTGCGTCCTGAACATTGTTCTTGCAGTAAACTGTGCTGTTGTTCTCCAGGGGGCAGTCTCGGAAGCCGATGCCCCCGTTAGGGGTGTAAATAGGCTGGATGTGGAAGTCTCCCTTGAGGAGCTGTTCGTTGTTAAGCGAGACTATCTGGAAGCTGGTCTCAGTCATTTCCAGGATGGAATTATCTTTCTTGGTGCCCGCCTCGCAGTAGTCGCCGTCTTTTCTCCGACCTCGGTTGTATTTCCACTTGGTGGAGGACTTGGAGCGGCTCTTCTTGTGCATGTGCCAGCAGAAGACGCTGAGGAGTGCCACCAGCACCACGACCACAGCCCCGCCTATCAGCCCGGCCAGCAAGAAAGGAGAGCCGGGTTCCCGCTGCGTGGCCTGCTCGGGCCCCGACAGCCTCTTGTTGTTGTTGTCGGGGCCGAAAGAGGCCGCCGTGGTCATGGCCTCGGTGCACACCGTGTCGTCTTTGGGCCGGTAATTATTGAACGCATCCAAGGGAATGACGCAGATCCGATAGGTGGACTTTGGCTCGAGGTTAGCCAGTCGGATCCCCCGGTGATCCCCACCCACTATCCTCTCCCTGACGGTGTCCCCTGTCAGACTGGGGCCCATCCTGGCCCAGGTCACCTTGTAGGCCGTGACCGGAAAGGCGGCCACCCAGCTGACGTGGATGGCCGAGCCGTTCAGTATGGCGAACGTGACCTGCAAAGTCTCCCTCCTGGGGTCCAGAGGTTGCTTAGTCCTCAACCCCCCCTCTCTGGTTGAATAGAGGGTGGGTAATGTGGGGAAGGGTCGCCTGGAGGAGGAGGAAACGTACCGAGTGACCAGGGGGGAGTCTGAGGAAGATGACAGGGACGGGACCAGAGCAGTGTCAGCCGGTGAAGTGGACAGGGGCGCCATCGCCGTGCTCTGCGGGCACTGGACCAGCTCGGCGCTCAGCTCCCTGATCACCATGCCCCGGAACTTCTCGGGTTTATGGCACATGAAGCCGCGCACGTTGAGCGAGGCCGGCAGAGATTTGAGCCACGACACCACCCATTTGATGCTGCAGTCGCACAGCCAAAGGTTGTTCCTAACGGTGAGCTGTCGGAGGCTGACGAGGCCGTCGAAGACCCCCTCTGTCAATGACTGCAGCTGGTTGTTAGAAATATCCAGCCTCTCCAACTTGTGCAACCCTGCAAACGCCCTGGCAGGGATCCCGTTCATCTGATTTTCCTGAAAGTTTAATTTGACGAGCACCTCCCCCGGGAGGAACGGGGGAGGGTATGTAAGGGAGTTGCGGGCCAGGGACAGCTCCCTAAGGGTGACCAGGTCCTGAAAGGTACCCGGTGCGATCCCTTCATCTGTCAACAGGTTCCCGTCCAACAGGAGGCGCTGCAGGCGGGTCACATTCCTAAATGCTTCCTCTGCGATAACCGCGATCCGGTTCTCGTCCAAGCGCAACTCTTTCAGATCGTCTGGAAGACCAATAGGCACACTGCTCATGTGGTTTTTGGTGAGAAAGAGCATCTTCAGGCTCACCGCCTCGCGGAAGGCCCCTTCCTCCACCCCTACGGTGGAAATGGAGTTATCATCCAAATGCAGCTCCTCCAGCCAGAGAAGCTGAGCCAGAGCCGCTCTGGAGATGGTCTGAATGTTGTTCTCCTGCAGATGGAGAACTCTTACATTTTTGGGCAGATTAATGGGGAACTCGTCCAGCTGGTTGCCGTAGAGAAACACAGTTTCCACGGAAGCCACGTGATGGAGCTCCACGGGGAAACCGGCGTTATTGATTTGGTTGTTGTGGAGGTAGAGGGTCTTATAACCCTCACCGATTCCCAGAGGCACTGAGGTCAGGCTCCGCTCGTTGCAGTAAACAAAGGTGCGGTCGCAGCGGCACTCCTCGGGACAGTTGGAGGCCCGGGAGAACTGGAGGTGAAGGCCCAACAGTATAGGTATCCACGGCCTTATAAAGGAGGCCCAGTCCTTATTCCATAAACGCCACTGTATCTCCATTTCAAAGGGATCAGAAAAAATACACCAAATCAGAGAAAAAAATTATAAGAAGTTAGGATTCGAAAAATCCAATTGGATTTTGGCTGTTTGCTCAATAACACCACCATGTCCGGCCTGGCGCTGAAGAGGGTCTTGAGTAATCCCTTGGTAATTAGTTGTCCTAAGCTTCCCAACACAAGAACAATGGTCTCATTAAGCAATATGATTCCGTCACCAGCCGCTGTCCATAATTGAGCTGGGAGACATTAGTAAAGTTCATCACATTTTCACCCTCTCTTCTCTTTCACCAGCGGGTAGAGCTCGCTTCACGACGCTGACAGAGCCATGTAGAACACACTGGAGGGTTATCATTGGACGTCCTCTTCCCCGCTTCTTTCCTTTCACATCACACACTGCCGGTTCCACGACGATAACGCCTCTCTCTCTGACTTGACATTTGGTTCCAGAAACCTGTTGCGAAATAAGAATAATGGGAAAGTCAGTCTTTTTTTTTTTTTTTTCCTCCTCAAAATGCTAGCAAAGGATTTATTTTCCCTTTCTATCCCACATACGCAACACATTGTAAATTGGGAGAGCAGAGCAGTGTGCATACAAATGACTTGTTACATATTCCTCAGACACACAGCTAGTGGAAAAAGGATATCTGAAAAGATACTGAGGGGAAAAGGTGTGTGGGGAAATGGTGGAAAAAAACACATTTAAAAAGGTCTATGTGCAGATTAGTAACGTGAGCCCTAATCTAAAATGAAATCACACACTAAGCGGCGTCAAACTTTTTTTTTTTATTCCCCAGTTGATAACCATGAACGTGAATAAAGAGCATTTTAAAAAAACAAAACAATTCAAAGGATCAAAACGTGGCAGTCGAAAACACTACGTGAGCAATGAGGTGTGAGGTGAGCTAGTGAAGGAGACAACTGGCTCGCTGATGATCACCACGAATCTATTCCAGTCCAGCCCTGGAGGGTAGCACCCTGCCCCACAGCACAAGGGAAGCCTCATCCTTAGGGTGAACTGTCAGGCTATTACATAGGCGTTATCAGACGCTACAAACCTCATAGATGTAGGTCATTAGGGGCCTACTACACCAACTAGTAGGTTTTATCATCTATTCACATGGTAGATCACCGAAAGAATGTATAAAAGAACACGACAGCAACCTCTAGCCACCGTAGTAATTATGACAGGAGCAGAAGTGGAAGTCAGGCGCTGTAGTACAGACAGTGTGACACTCCATAAGGGGTGGAGGTCGGGGACGATGGATGGGACACAAAACACAGGACTTTCACCGTGGAGACCGGAGATTGCATCCTGTGTGAAACCAACTATGTGTAATTGTCTGTGCTCGTAGTTATTTTAACCCAAAACATGATGTTTTTCCCTAAACCTAAATGGGTTTTTTTTTGCCTAAACTTAAATAAGTTGTGGTTGTATTGCCTAAACCTAAAGAAGTTGTTTTATTGCCTAAAGGTGTTGTTGTTTTATTGCCTAAACCTGTTTTGTTTTTTTGCCTAAACCTAAAGAAGTTGAAGTTTTGTTGCCTAAAGAAGTTGTAGTTTAATTGCCTATACAAGTTTTTTTGGCCTAAACCTAAAGAGGATGTTTTATTGCCTTAGCCCAACTTTTTATTTTTGCCTAAACCTAAAAAAGTTGTAGTTTTTTGCTTAAAGAAATTGTAGTTTTATTGCCGAAACCTGTTTTTTTCTTTTTTACCTAAACATAAAGAAGTTGTAGTTTTATTGCCTAAACCTAAAGAAGTTGTAGTTATATTGCCTAAACCTAAAGAAGTTGTAGTTTTGTTGCCTATACCTAAAGAAAAGCCTTTTTGTTTGTGTTCAAAATGTGACAATTCATTGAATTTTACAACATGTTAGAATGTGTTGTTTTTTAAGTTTCAATTTTACAATGTAGTAGGCATAGTAGGCCCTTATTGACCCACATCTATGGTGCTTATAGCGACTGATAACGCCTATTTAATGGCCTGATAACAGTCGAACTGGGTGCGAAGTTAAAGAGGGGGTGTCAAAATGATGCGGAAGATACAGTATTACGACAAGACTTGCTACAAAGCCAAATACCTGCTCTTAATTATTGCTAAATTACTTTTTGCATTCCTCTCTTCCCTGTGTGCTGGAGGAGAGGAGGAGTGCTGGATGGTGATGAACGCAGCCTGTCAGCAGAGATAAGATGAGACAAATTTCTTGCACAGGGACAAAACTAAGATCAATGTGGGCCTCTCGCAGCGAGGAAAAGGTGCTGCCGTGCGCACAAGGTCACGGGAGAGATTTCCAACAGCTTCGTTTGTTAGTTGGCTCACAAACAAAAGCCTCATTATTTAGGTGAGTTGAAGAAAAAACATATTAATAAAGCTGTGCACTCCACTGCTGCACATTATGAGTTTACAATCCAATACCTGGAGTCCCCCGCAAAGGAAGTGATGATAATGTATTATTAGTGGTTGTTAGCTGGGTGGTAGTGATGATTAATAAAAATGGCACCATGCAGGCAGCAGCAGCAGCCAATTGACAGATTGCATTGATTTGTGGCCAAGGCAGTTCAACAGTTATGTAATGTTCCTTGGGGGGGGCAAACAAGGCATCAAAACCGATTCCAATGATGGTGACCCGACCTCACCGCAGGTTTTATCAGCAGGGTCTTTGGCATCAATCATGTGCTCTTGCAAAAGAAGTAGTCAATATTAAAGAAGACAGCTTGTTGTTGTTGAGCAGCACTGCCCCAGTTTAGGAGAATAAACTGGTTTGCTTGAGAAAGAGAGCAGTCCATGTCAAGTAGAAACCATGAGCAGATTTTGTTGCTTTTTTTTTTTGCTTTGAAACCTAAAGAAAATGTATAGGGTGATGGTACTGATGAAATAAAGTGTAGCTTTTAATGGAGTAAATTGGGTTATTTTCTGTTTATTTCTTACTGTTTATTCTAATATGTGAACATGGGAATAAAACTGGAATTCTACTTTGACATATCTAATAATGACCAGGCCACACTGCTAAATCTGATCTCTTACCTTCAGGACAGCAGAAAGTCTCGCTGCTGCTGCTCATCCAGCCGGGCAGCTCGTTTCTCTCCGCCGCAGACCGCTGCTCTCACACCGGACACAAAGTCCGCATTGTGCCCGTTGCGTCCGCTCCCAGCTCCCGGCGCGGCTCCGGACTGGTCTGACTCGGGTTTCTGGTGGTGGTGGTGGAGAGATGGGGCATTATGCTGAACGGACAAGGTCCTGACCGAAGCAGCCAGGAAAAGAGGACGGAAGTTGAGGTGGTCACCAGCGGTCTGCTCCGCATCTTCACCCCCCCACCCCGACTCCCTCAAACACTCCCCGACAGCCCGACGCACTCCCGACAGACTCCCGGCGGCCGGCCGCGCTGCTCCGGAGCTGCTGGCCGCTGAACTTCCTCCGCTGCCCCTCAGAGGAGGAGGAGGAGGAGGAGGAGAGGAGAGATAGAGGCTCCCAGCCTGACCCCCGCCGCTCCGCCGAACCCAGCCCGGAATATCAACTCCATAGTCTGGCCAAAGTGTTCCAGAGACTGCTGGTCCCTGCTGGAGCTCCGAGACCCACTCTCTCTCTCTCTCTCTCTCTCTCTCTCTGTCTCTCTCTCTCCCTCTCTCTCTCTCTTTCTCTCTCTCTCTGTCTCTCTCCTTCCTCACAGCCTCCTCCTCTCTCTCATGTCGTAGAGGTGTGTGTGTTAATAGGTGCGTGTGATTTTTCCACACTTTTTTCACCAATTAAAAAAATGTATTGAACTAAACACATAATTAAATAATCAGGCTACACTCAGACATATTGTCACTTTGCACACGTACAGGCTTAAAACTAACAACATGGAGGGTATAGGGATCAGACTATAGCAAACTTTTTTAAAACGATACGATACCGATTTTTGTTACAATTTTACCGAATATTAAAAATTAAAATTAAAATAATTATTTTACAGATATACTATGATTAAAGCTTCAGTTTTTGGCATCATTTGGCAAAAAATCCATAATAACCTTTCAGCATATTGTAATTCAAGTGTTCTGAGAGAAAACTAGACTCCTGCACCTCCTCATGGCTCTGTTTTCAGGCTTTAGAAAATCTAGCCCGTGACGAAAGACTTTGACCAATCACAGGTCATTTCAGAGAGAGAGAGCGTTCCTATTGGCTGTACTCCGACTGGTGGGCGGTGCTTGGTATTTCCTCAACAGATCTCAACATGGCTGCCGGGTTACAAACTTTTACAGCTAAACCGTGCACTACAAGATGTTTCTGAAAACATTTGAGGAGAGAAATAGGCATAACAGAATATTGATTCATATTTGATCAGCGCTGCCTAGTTTGACCGTTTGGTCGGAGATCGCGAGTGATTGACAGCCGGCTCTCATAGACGGCAGATGGACAGCAGACCTCAGATCAGCTCTGACTGCTTGTTTTCCTCCTGCCGTTAGTAGCACCAGAGGTCACGGAGGAACATGACTTTTGTTTTCAGATTTCCTGTCTCATGCACTACTACTGTCAGGATATATATATTTTATAAAAATAACTTTTTTAATCATATTTGCTCCATTTCTACCCACTGAAGCTTTAAATAGCCTAATGTGTTGTTTTTAAATGATTGAAGAGGGACTATATTGCTGTATGTGGCACTTTATTGTCAAAAATAGTGCATCATGCTGTATGTTTGACAAGTAGCACCATACCCGCGCTACGTTTCCTTTCTGCCGTTCTCTCACACATTTCATGTGGAAGTGTAGGACCGTGCGCCGCTGTGCCCTAGGTTCTGATGCCACATTGGTTTCCACGGTCATGTGACACACGCCAGCTATATATGTCGAGCTGTTTTGGCACAAACACACAAAAGTAGTGAAAACATTAGGAAGTGATGCAGCCGCCCACGTTTTTATTTATATAATTTTATAATCAATATATATTTTTTTAAAGTATTCTATATTAAATGACTAGCTTGTGAGTATTGAAGTATCGATTCCACAGTATCGATCCGCTTATCCCTAATGGAAGGTAGGATAATTAGAAGACAGCAGAGCCAGATTAACCCCTCAAAGGGGCCCCCGGCACAAATGAGCTATGGGCCACGATGAGCCCCCGACACATAGTAACTCAACCCACATATCCCTACAGTCTACGAAGCCAAGCAGAATTCCTACGCTGAAGTATCCTGCCCCATGTTTGCTTGCTTTGTAATTTGCCATAATTTGGTTGAACACGAGTTTGTTTCAGACTATGAACCATGTAAGTATATCAGCTGAAATATGAACACAGGGCCCTTCTGTAAGACCAGCGTGTCAGAATGAGGTAAGAATATAATAATAATAATAATAATAATAATACATTTTAATTGGTGGCGTCTTTCAAGACACCCAAGGACACCTTACAAAGATAAAGTTATACTCAAACAGATAAAAACAACCAGACATGACAGAGACACATTTATGCCGACAAACATGATGGACTGATGGACACACTACAGTGAATAGGCCAGTTTGAACAGGTGAGTTTTGAGGTGGGATTTGAATGTTGTAACAGTGTCAGACGGCCGGATGTGAGGAGGGAGGGAGTTCCAGAGCCTGGGAGCAGTGCAGCTGAACGCCCTAGCTCCCATGGTGCTGAGGCAAGGAATGGGAGGGGGTGCGCTCCTGTAGGAGGTCAGTGAAGTAGGTACGGGCAAGGTTGTGGAGGGCTTTGTAGTGGAGCAGAAGGTTTTTGAAGTCAATCCGGTATTGAACAGGGAGCCAGTGTAGTTGGATGAGAATGGGGGGGATGTGGTCGGAGGATCTGGTGATGATTCGGGCGGCAGAGTTCTGAATGATTTGAAGTCTGTTGAGCAGTTTGGTGGGAAGGCCAGAGAGGACAGTGTTGCAGTAGTCAATCCGGGATGTAACAAATGGGTGGACCAAGATTTCTGTGCTGGAATGAGACAGGGATGGGCGGAGTCTGGATATGTTGCGGAGGTGGAAGAAAGCAGTCCAGGTGACGTTTTTTATGTGGGGTGCAAAGGAGAGGGTGCTGTCTAGGGTGACCCCAAGGCTATTGACATGGGTGGAAAATGGAACGGAGAAGCCATCAATGAAGAGGTTTGTAGCAGTGGTGTTTTGAGCTTTTGAGCAGTGGAGGTGGGTGGCAGGGCAGCGGTGGGTTTAGTTGATATGTAGACCTGTGTGTCGTCGGCATAGCAGTGAAGGTGGACATCGTGATGACGGAGGATAGTGTCAAGGGGAAGGAGGTAAATGTTGAATAGGAGTGGACCCAGTACTGACCCCTGGGGGACACCCAGTGAAACAGTAGAACACCTCGACCTGTGGTTGCTCAGTTGTACATATTGTTGTCTGTCGGTGAGGTATGAGGAAAACCATGTGAGCGCAACACCAGTGATTCCAATATCAGCCAGACGTTTGATGAGTAGTGGGTGGGAGATGGTGTCAAAGGCAGCAGTGAGATCGAGGAGGATGAGGATGGTGAGCAGTCCAGAGTCAGCTGCTGTCAATATGGCATTTACCATTTTCGCCTCTGGGCCTCTGGGGCCTCAGTGATACAACGCCACGCAACACCTATAACACTATAAACAGAGTTTTATGTCTGTTAATAAGTTAGAGAAATGCTTTTCAGATGGGATCTAAAATGATAAATAAAAAGGCTGTTCATATGCATTAATGATATGACACTTTTATTTTGGTTCTGTCCACATGTTGTTGTGGTTTGATATGGACACATGGCTGGCTTTGTGTTTCATTACAATGTGTCCCCACAAATAATAATGATGATGATTTAAGAAGCATTTCCCCTCCTGTATTAAACACTGATTCTACTGGCTAGGAAATTAATTCTGGATGTGAAGACGGCAGACAGTCAGACTTTTGTGGCATTTCCATTGTTTAATTAAACACTATCTTATTTTAGAGGACATGATTGCGACTGATATAATTGTTTTTCTAATCTTTTCATTTTACCTCCCTATTGATTATTAGTGTGTGTGTGTGTGTGTGTGTGTGTGATTGAATTGGGACATTTCGAGGGATCTATTAGAATAAATGGAATATAATATTCATAACTATGTTTTCATTAGTGTATAATCAGCTGAGAGTAAAAATCTTGTATGATGTCAGCTTAGAATGAGCCCTTCACATCTACATAGGGAGTGGGTCCTCTTCACAGAGTCCTCCATGTTGCTCCTCCATGTTTCTACAGCAGCCCATAACGGACAAACCAAACACTGGCTCTAGAGAGAGAATTTCACGTTTCACATAGTTCTCTTGTGAAACCGTGGTACCGCCAGCCGCCGTCTGACTCCTGTTGCTCCTAAAGTAGTGTTACAGTATTATGGTATAGATGGCCTCTGAGCGAGGAGAACGGCGTTACCACGGTTTTGCACTCGGCGGCTCACGTTACTGCAGTCTTGGAAAGGGAGGTGTGAGCGGAGGGGTATTCAGTTGGTTGCAATCTGCAACCACACCACTAGATGTCGTCAAATCCTACACACTGCCCCTTTAATAAAGATTGTATATGCTGTAGGATTCAATTTAAAATGCACTGTAATTAATTACATTATGTACAACAGTTTTTAATAGCACACACAAACACCTTGTGTATTTTTTTGGGTGTATTGTTGGCAATTAGGGCTGTCAATCGATTAAAATATATATATCTATATATAGATATACAGTATAATATTTATTATATTGTCCATAGTTAATAGTGATTAATCCCACATTTTTTATCTGTTCAAAATGTACCTTAAAGAGAGATTTGTCAAGTATTTAATACTCTTATCAACATGGGAGTGGGCAGATATGCTGCTTTATGCAAATGTCTCTATATATGTATTATAGGAAATCAAATGACAACACAAAACAATGACAGATATTGTCCAGAAACCCTCACAGGTACTGCATTTAGCATAAAAAATATGCTCAAATCATAACATGGCAAACTGCAGCCCAACAGGCAACAACAGCTGTCAGTGTGTCAGTGTGCTGACTTGACTATGACTTGCCCCAAACTGCATGTGATTATCATAAAGTGGGCATGTCTGTAAAGGGGAGACTCGTGGGTACCCATAGAACCCATTTACATTCACATATCTGGAGGTCAGAGGTCAAGGGACCCCTTTGAAAATGGCCATGCCAGTTTCTCTTCGACAAAATTTAGCCTTATTTAACCTCCTTTCCGAGCTAGTAAGCTAGTATGATATGGTTGGTACCGATAGATTCCTTAGGCTTTCTAGTTTCATATGATACCAGTATCTTCACTCTGGCTTTAACACTTTGCCTGCTACAACCTAAAAATTGTTATAGAAATTAGTGGCATTAAAACAAATGTGCATTAATGCGTTATTATCGCGTTAACTTTGACAGCCCTAATGTTGCATTTTCTTAGTGGTTGGTGCGTGAGATGTGTTATGTTGTATATTGTGTCTGTAACTAAATGCATTTTTAAAGGTCCCGTATTGTAAAAAGTGAGATTTTGAAGTGTTTTTTAAATTATAAAGCAGGTTTATTTCAAATTGCTCGTTTGACACAAACTTCCTGGAGTTATTGCGTTCACTATTTGAGTTAATTTTACAGTTTACCAGTTGTTCTGTATTGATATTGTTATGCATTGAATACATTATGAAATATCCATAAAATATGTGACTTAGTCAGGGGTCGTCAGTTCACTCAATGATAGAAAAGAGGTCCCTTAAACGTCCCATATTGTAAAAAGTGACATTTTCATGGCTTTTATATTATAAAGCAAATTTAAGTGCTATATAAATACCGTTAAACTATCAAAACGCTCAATATACCGAGAAATACACACAGCCCTTATTCAGAAACTGTGCGTTTGAAACAAGCCGTCAGGATTTCTGTCCATTTGTGATGTCACAAATATACAATATTTAGACCATTACACGGTTTTCAACATAAACATTCTAAATGTGTCCCAGTTTGTTTCCTGTTGCAGTGTTTGTAAATAACATCAGCTGACAGGAAGTAAACATGGACCCAAGCTGTTGCCTAGCAACTCAATTCTGTTGAAATACACTAAAAATGGAGCGTTTCAGGCAGAGGGTGAATACAGGTATATTCAGACAGACAGTATGAACCTGAAAATGAGCATGATATGGGACCTTTAAGTCTCTTGCTTGTAGCCTACCAGTGTTTCCAGTTCTTGCGCCTTTTGGTACATGCTATAATAATTCCCTACAGTGAAGACACACATTTCTATACTTTCAGGACATTTCAATCATATTACGACAGGTGTTTAACTGCTGTAAGTCCAGACAGAAAATGTAGCTTTTGATTGACTTGTTAGTCATCACTGAACAGTGTCTGCATGGTATGCTAATCTGAGTTCATCTTCCATACATTAAGAGTTCTGTTTTGCATTTTGCTTCAGCAGTGGGAAAGAAAAACAAAAAGAACATAAAAAGTGCTTGGAAATATTCCACATGAAAGCATGCCAGTTAAACGAAATGAAGTATCTTTTTTAACATGTAAAATGATAAATTAGTATAAATTATAGTTTGCTACATCATTTATTAGTTGAAATCTTGAGTCTGCTCTCATTTGTAGCTTCTGAACTGATCCGGCAGCAGATGAGACGAGTCGCCAACTTATCCAAACACTTTTTGGGTTTGTGTACATTGTATTATTTCCTGTGGCGGAGAGACATTTTGACTCTTTCAGTGTATTCCCTTTAATGAAGGGGCTTCTGCTCGTAGGCGGATTCTTTGCAGCAAATTCAGACTCCAACATCCAGCAGGATGATGAAACAAAACAGAGAGACGTCTGAGCGGCTTCCACACGGCGCTGTTTGATTTACAAGAATACATTATTTAACATTTGAACCGTCACTGCTTTTGCCCAGATGAGTTTGTTTTCCACTTTCAGACAAACATCCAGACAGATACAAAAACATCCACACACACACATATATAGACTTAACACACATGCTGTGTTGCCAAAGTTTGCACTCTACACCAAGCTGAACTTTTAATGTAAAGCATCAGTGTACAGCTTTAACACACTATACTATTAAATAAAATAACTGCTAACCTTCAAGCATGCTCTCAGTAGATCACACACACACACACACACACACACACAAACACACACACACACACACACACACACACTTACACAGTCCTTGGTTTATTCATATCCTCTATCCACATCTCTCTGGGTTCGAATGCTCGCTGCCAAACACCACATCTGTTGCTGCCTCTCGCCACTCCAATCTATTAAATTAAAATTCAGTCCTAAATCTGTTGGTGTGTGTTTGTGTCTGTGGCTCGCATGACGATGTTGCTTTAGCTCTGCTTGTTTGTGCCGTGTTGCCGTAATCTGGCTGCTTATGTGTGTGTGTGTAAGCTCGCAGCGACCTGGACAGCTGCTCGGAGGGTTTAGTGCAGGGGTTGTGGAGTAATGGATTACCTGGATATGTGACCGGGATTACAGGGATGTGTACAAAACAGAAAATGAACGGGCAAATCTACTTGTTTTAGTTATAACGACTGAAACACAGTTAAATTACTGTGAGTATTGAAATAAAATTGCAATCACAAGTACATGTCTGAGAAGTACACTGCCTGGTTTTAATGAAGTTTCCCCCAACGGAGGAGGTCGGGGGTGGATGGACTTTCACAAGGAGAGCGTTGTTCATGTCCCGTGTAAAAACCAAAAGTGAACGTTGACTTAATTTAACTTACGTAACATAACATACTTAAAGGTCCCATATTGTAAAAAGTGAGATTTTCATGTCTTTTATATTATAAAGCAGGTTTAAGTGCTGTATAAATACTGTTAAACTATCAAAACGCTCAATATACGGAGAAATTCACACAGCCCGTATTCAGAAATTGTGCGTTTGAAACAAGCCGTCAGGATTTCTGTCCATTTGTGATGTCACAAATATAAAATATTTAGACCATTACACGGTTTTAAACGAAAACATTCTAAATGTGTCCCAGTTTATTTCCTGTTGCAGTGTATGGAAATAACATCAGCTGACAGGAAGTAAACATGGACCCAAACTGATGCCTAGCAACGCAATTCCGTTGCAATTCCATTGAAATGCACTAAAACGGAGCGTTTCAGACAGTGGGTAAATACAGGTATATTCAGACAGACAGTATGAGGAAAATAAAGTGTTTTTTGAACATTACAGCATATAAACATGTTGTAGTAGAAACACAAAATACAAGTATGAACCTGAAAATGAGCACGATATGGGACCTTTAACTTCCGTACGTAACCTAAGTTGAGTAACAAACTTATTTGAACCCCAAACCATGATCTCTAAACCGAAACCAAGTAGTTTCAGTTTCAATTCATATATTCCACACATGCACAAATTATTACACATGGCGGCTGTTTTAAAGGCCGGTTCGTTTACTTTTAAGATTACATATCTTTAAATTTGACTTATTTAAGGCATGGGAAAAATATTTAAAATATTTATATTAAAAGGGATTTCTTAAACATGGGAATAAAACAGCCTCGAAGTTGCCAAAGTATTTAATAGAAATAATATAAAGTTATATAAACATCCACAGTTCCATGACAACTGAGCAAACGTTATACTTTGTCTGTTGATGAGGACTGTGTGGTAATTGAAAGCTCCAGAACAAGTAAATACATATAGACCTTCAGTGGAGATCATTGTGTCAATATAAAAATAATAATAATAATAATAATAATAATAATAATAATAATAATAATAATAATTAGAACATTTTACAAACTTTTTGGGTATTTTTTTTTCAGATTGTGTGCCAATGAAGTCTGCTTTATCTAGAACAGGTACACAGATACCAGTAGTAGTTTAACATAAATTTGTTGTTTCATGCATTAAAATCAACAGTAAAATGTGAGTAGTTTATACAATGTCCAGCTTTTTGAACAGGTGATTAAAAAAAAAAAAAAAAAGTCAGTGTTTACTGGACTTGCAGCGGTGGATTCCAGGACCCTGGTTTCCAGGTAGTCTAGTTAGACTAAAGTGATGCTGTTCTGATTACAGCAGATGGTCAACAACAAATCCACTGCTGTGCTGCTGACTGACAGGCACAAAAATGAGAATGCTCATACTACTTTTCTACAGGCGTGTTTTATTGATTTCTTCTTAAGAGATTTGATGACCAAAATACCACAGTGTCACAGCAAAACACACTGAACTGATGCCTGGTGGTAGGGATGCACTGGTGAGTACAACTTTCCATGATCTCCCTTTAGAAATTAAACCATGACCACAAGTATTCTTATTTTTTTTTGTGCCATACATTGACTTTATCTATTGGATAGTACCTCATAAATATGTTGTAGAGTTGTGTGTTTAAAAACGGATTAGGGGCTGTCCATCGCTTAAAAACTTACAGGGATTGCTCATGACGTTCCCAGTGTGGATGAGGCGTCAGAGCCTGCTGCAGTAGAATATTCGAATGCCAGGTTCACATAAGACGTGGAAGCGCGAGCTGAAGCCTGACTGTTCACACCAGAAGTACATTTCTCGGAATAAGGACGTAACTTAAAACCCACGATCACAAACAGCAGTGGCACTAGGCTGTTTCTAATAAATACAGTGGATGGATTTTGAAATGTGATTGTGGGGGGGAGGAACTGGGAGGGAATCGGGGTAATTGAAACTACGGGAGAACAGCAGGGAGAGAGGGGAGGGAAGTCAAAAAGCATGCTGGGATGCATATTTTATCTTATCAGAATCAGATCATTTATATCATATATAATATATAATATATCATTTGTAGTAGATTATCAGTGTGTTTTCTTGCCAGATTCGCTCGCGGAAAATAAACCATACGCCGAAACTATCGCTGAAGATCGCGAGCCGCCCGTGGAGCACCGTGGAGCACCGTGGTGCGCCGTGTCCTGTGTGAACAGGAAGGAAAGGACGCTGGGCAACGCTTCTCCGAAAATCGTGGCGCTTCCACATCCAGTGTGAACCCAGGGTAAAAAGGGTTCTGGTGCTTGGAAACACTTGGACGCCACTTTTGTCCACCGGGACTGCCAAAATCAACACAAGATGAAAGTTAGTAGTCGTAGTCACTTTAAGTACAATTTTGAGGTATTTGTAATTCACTTGCAGTAAGTATTTCTGTTATGCAACTTGAACATTATACCTGTATTCCATTACATTTCAGAGAGAAATATTGTACTTCTTACTCCACTTTATTTGGAAGCAATATTTACTTTACATCACAAATGAAATGCTCTGCACACCCACACAGGTGTTTCCAGTGACTGAAGCTGGATGGAGCTGTGCTGGGTTTCATCACATATCACCAAACTCGTATAAACTGTTGCCACTTTATCTGCACTGTTCACTTTTTACTTTATCTTTTAACCACGTTTACTATCTTGTATATGTTTACTATTTAGTATATTTTGCTCATTCTGGTATATTTAACTAGTATTTTGTTTACTTAACTATTTATAATTCCTTGTCCTTGTGTTGTGCACTGCCTGGGAGTTTGAGGCAACATTTCACTGTACGTACTTGTATGTATACGTGAAAATAAAATCTATTGAATCTTACATTTTCTTATAATATTTACATTCATTCAGTTGTACAGTAATAATAGTTCTTCCTTATAAATTTTCCACCTTTCTGGCGATGTTAGACATTTCTTTCAAAATATTATTGCGTTCCTTGTAAATTGTTTTAATTCATTCAGGGATTTAAATGTTTACTTAATGTTTAGAGTTCATTCTTTGAATATGAAAACATTATATTCAACATGTTAATATGTTTTTCTCGTTCATTTTCGATTATTCTGAAAATATTAAGACTGTATTCTAGAAATATTCCAACTTCTTTCTTGTAAATCTTCGACTTTGTTCTGGAAATCCTAAAAAGTTTACTGATGTTTTACTGTTTTTAATAACAAAATGATGAGAAAGAGAAAACTTCACAAAATTATGCAAATATACATTATACAGAAGTATCTCATCCAAGCATTCAAGCAGAGAGCCTCAAGGACATTGAAGGATTTTGGGGGCTGCTTTAGAGAATTTTTACTCTCATGAATATTTTTGAACTAGAAAAACATTTTTCCTTTGTAGGCATCTTAACTGTTGATCAGTAGATCCGTGTCTCAGATTTGCTAATTCAATCGTTTGAATTTCAGCCTGCGATAACAGAAAATGTAGAAGAGTGTTTTCTGTCTCCTCCCTGAAAAATTACCCAAACAGATGGAAGATTCAGTGCTTTTTTTCCTGCTTGATAATCCACCCCTGACTGAGCCTTACCCTCATTAAAGAAACCCGACACTGATTGAACCGCCTGTCACCCCCCCAAGTCCTGACAAAAACCTCTTTGTTGTTGTCTCCGCTGCTCTCCGTCTCCGATCTGCGTTTCTATTAATAGTAAACCGTGCAGGGGGAAAGGCAGCGGCACTGGTTGTTCAGAGGTCGAGACACGGCGGAGGAGTGAACAGCGATACATGATAGTCAAATTATGAATATGTACTTAAAAAGAAAATGATATCAGGGTCGACACATTGTTTCTGGGTGTTTGGCTATTAAAGTCATATCCTCGCCCGGCGCTTCAACAAAGCTCTCAGGTTTTAGGAATCATCATTCAAAACAGGCAGAAGAAATAGCCAAAGACTTCTTTGTGTGCACCCCAGGGTCCAAGTGGGGCAAAGGCCACACTCAGGGGGGGACAAGAGGACAGTCTTAAGTCCTCCGAGGCAATGTGAGGATTTCAATTTGACAAATGGAATTGTCCCTGTTCGGGATAAATGGTAGAATTCTGTGCTCAACGTGATCTCATCCCGACTCGACGTGTTTTGACCGTCTAATAACGACGTGGATGGGTTTACATTAGTTAGTTGAAAGCCCGGTGTGTCTCATACAGACACTAACACTTACGCTTCGTACACACTGGGAAAGTCAGGGGCGTGTGGCGGCTGCGTCGCGGCTATTTAATTTCATTATAAATATAATTTATATTTATTTTAGACAAAGAAAGGTTAAGAACCGTGTGGTAATTTGTAAATAATAGTAATAATCCACAATTAAAACTCCATACTATACTCATTCATGGAGCTCTGCAAGTCACTGCATGTTCTACAACACTGTCCGGCACATATTTCAGAAAAAAAAAAGCCTTGTGTTAACAAATAAAGGAATTCTGTCCACAGAAAAAATGCTTGAGGGCTTTTATTTTGAAATGAAAGCAGGAAGTGTTGATTTAAACCCTGCACTTTATTCATTCATGGAGCTCTCCAAGTCACTGCATGTTTTACAACACTGTCCTGCACATATTTCAGAATAAAAGCCTTGTGTTAAAAATGAAGGAATGAAGGAAAAAAAAACGCTTGGGGGCTTTTATTTTGAAATGAAAGCAGGAAGTGTTGATTTAAAAATAAATCTTTACTTTTTTTTATCTCCGTAACATATTCTACAGATAGACATTGAAACTGTAGTAATGTTGCTGATATGATGTCAATATACAGTCAATAAATCACTTTCACTGTCTGTTGTTGCTGTGAACCGTGCGGCTCGCGTCAAAAATAGGCGAGACCTCGAATCTTTAGAAGAGACGCAGCTGCAGTGTGGCTGCTCTAACCTGTTAACATGGACGCCGAAATAAAAAACAACAAGTAACGTAGCCGCCACGCGCTCCTGGCGTTCCCAGTGGATGAGGCTTAATAGTTTGCCCCGTGCAGCCCTGGTTCTGGTTTTCCCATGCCTCCCTTCCCTTTAGCGGGCCCAGCAATACGGCCTTGGTCTCCAGCAGCTTGGTGTCGGTGTTGGCTCCCTGCGGGGACCGGCGAAGCAGCGAGGCGAAGCTCTGCTGATGGCCGGAGGAAGAGCCGCTGCATGGTCTCCACCTTCCGTTGGAGCTCCGACTGCAGGTTGAAGGCGGCAGGTGAGCTGGATCTGGGTCTGTCCGTGGCGGACTGCTCGCTGAGGCCCCATTGGAGTCTGAGCTGAAGGAGTTTCTGGTGAACCTGCAGGATTTCGTGCTGAATCTGACCCGGCGGCACCGATAACAAGCATTAAGAATAACAATATAGAAAAAGCCAATATTCTCGCTGATGGTCTCGTTTGGTTATGTAGGTCATATAGAGGCATCGGTATTAAATTGATAATAACCAGTTAAAAGTTCCTCAAGAAAGTTCCTCTAATGGTGGCTGTAATAATCCATGAGACCTTCTTTCCTGCTTTAAAAGTTCATTTTACTCTCTCCCTCTTTTATGTCTGTAGGTTTTATTTCCCTCCTCCCTTCAGCTGAACCTTAAGTCTATAACGACACCCTCATTCCTCACCTCGCCTCGCTCTTCTGTGAATCTTTTTTTTATTTGAAACCAAATTGCATCATTCCTTACATTTGAGCTGCCATTTCTTTTAAGATTCCGTCTTCAGCGACTCCCGGGATGATATTGTTTTCATCATTTTTCCATCCCCAGCAGGCATCAAAGGGTCTTCCCCGCTGAGATCTTAGACACTCGGTGAAGATCACTCCCAGTCAAAGCTGCCATTTGCTCACTCGCAGACTTTTATCGATTTATTTACATTTCGGAGGGAAATCATCTCTTTGATCAGTTTACTTTAACATCGGGCTCACCTCTGTGCATGGGCTATTCATTACTGCAGTCGCCTCATAACACTATTGTTAGTCGACAGTTTAGCATAATGCGGAAAGCGTTAGTATGTGCATCAAAGCACACTGAAAACAGGCCTAGTGGAACAGTGAGACGGGTGTGTTTTCCTTTGATACTTGTGTGATCCTGATCAACAAGGTCAGTTAGACCCAAAGCAGAATTTCATTTGATGCTCAAAGTCTTAACACCACATTGTGAAACATCACGCCGAGACCAGTGTAAAAACTGTAAATCCAACTCTGGTGTGGACTAAACAACTGGACAAATGCCACTTCCAAGTCAACTCCGGAATTGACGGGTACACACTATACGAGAATCAAGTCAATTTTGGGCCAGATTCCCCCCCTCCTGACAATCGTCATCAAGTTTTGATGGTTCTAAAGATGATCTTTCCAGATGTTCCTGTGGTGTGAGGCATGTTAAGAGTGTTTTTTACATCCCCCGATGGCTCAGAAGTCCATCCTGGACGATGTTTAACATATTCGATATTTACGATATTTATTTTTGTTGTGCGTGGGGAACCCCGTGGAGAGCCGATGACGCAACCAAGTTGACTGAAGAAGGAAGGACAACCGCCGCCGTCATGGTGGCCGCAGCTAATGCATGAGCTAATGCAAAACGCAAACCGTAAAGAAGTAGTAAGATGGAGCTCAGAAATGGAGGACCAACTTGTTTAAAGCGCTTTGAGTGGTCGGAAGACTAGAAAAAGGGCTATATAAATGCAAATCCATTTACCATTTGATTAGTGTTTATTTAAAGGTCCCATATCGTGCTAATTTTCAGGTTCTTACTTGTATTTTATGTTTCTACTTGAACATGTTTACATGCTGTAATGTTAAAAAAAAATATATTTTCCTCATACTGTCTGCCTGAATATACCTGTATTTACTCTCTGTCTGAAACGCTCCGTTTTAGTGCATTTCAACGGAATTGCAACGGAATTGTGTTGCTAGGCAACAGCTTGGGTCCATGTTTACTTCCTGTCAGCTGATGTTATTTACATACACTGCAACAGGAAATAAACTGGGACACATTCAGAATGTTTACGTTTAAAACCGTGTAATGGTATAAATATTTTATATTTGTGACATCACAAATGGACAGAAAATCCTAACGGCTTATATTGAGCGTTTTGATAGTTTCACAGTATTTATATAGCACTTAAACCTGCTTTATACTATAACAGACATGAAAATCTCACTTTTTACAATATGGAACTTGTAACGTGTCTCCATGACTTCGTCTATCAATCCTTCCGTCAATTTTCTGTACAAAGTAGTGGAAAATCCTAACATCACTAATTCTTCCTGCCCGTCGTCCGCCATGTTAGTTTACACTAAAGTCACGTTTGATTGCAAGGGATTTTGCGAGATTTCTGGGGTTTCTTTTAGTCGGGAACTCTTGTTGTTCATGAATGAATCTGTCAAACCGTTGCTCTCCACACACTATAGGAACAAAACTGTTAAAGCTGCAGTGGGTAGAAATGGAGTAAATGTGATTAAAAAAAGTTATATCTATAAAACGGTCACTATATCCTGACAGTAGTGCATGAGACAGGTAATCTGGGAAAAATCATCATCATCATCAGCCTCCGGTGCTCCTAATGGCAGCTGCAAGATTTCACAGACCGTGGGAAAACAACCAATCAGAGTTGATCTGCCGTTCAGCTGCAGTCTATGAGAGCCGGCTGTCAATCACTCGCGAACTTCAACCAAACAGTCAAACTAGGCAGCGCTGATCAAATATGAATCAATATTCTGTTACTGTGATGCCTATTTCTCTCCTCAAATGTTTTCAGAAACATCTTAAGTTAGAGACCCGGCAGACATTTTGAGATCTGCTGAGGAAATACCAAGCCCCGCCCACCAGCCAGAGAACAGCCAATAGGAACGCTCTCTCTCTGAAATGACACTAATGAGCTTAAAGTTCATTAGTGTCATTAGTGTTGCGGATGCAAATTGGACCAACGAAAGTATTGTGTGTGTGTGTATGCAATTTTAACCTAAAATAAAATGCTATACGATCTATGCGCTTATTATTACAACTATAGAGTCAGTGATCCCCTAAACCAGTGCTTCTCAAACTTTTTTTTACCCCCCTTTGAAATAGCTTTTCAGCCAAGTAAGCCTACCCCCCGACCAGCACAAAATGTAACTGAACAAACATAATCCTGAATGTGATTGTGTTTGTCGACGGTTTATGGACAAAAGGATTGCATTGAAAATTGGAATATTGAATATAAAATGTATTTTTATCGAACTTACATTTACATTTTTTGAAACCCTTCAATCTGTTAATTGTGTAGTAACGTGAAGAAATTGCCAGGAAATAACAGTAAAGTAAAATCAATATAAACAAATAAGTTGTAGTCGTATAGAATGACCGGAAATCACTGTTAAGTATTGGGTAATTACAGAGAGCAGCTTCAAGAGGTTTGGTCTGTAATTATATAGGAATTAACATGCAGTAGTAGCAGTAGTAGAATTATTGTTAATTAATGTAAAGTATTGGCTAATTACAGAGTAAAATTAATGCAGAATAGTGTCAGGGTCTTGGCAGTGACTCCAGGTTGTGTCCGGGTGCATCCCAATTCTCTTAAGCGCATCTATGTTTCCCTCACTTGTGTCTTTTCCAGTCACCGTAACGTCACCCATTGGTTTGTGGACTGCCATTTTGAAGCCTCAAGTTCAGCACTTTGGCCATCGCCATCTTGGGTTTTTTGGAACCAGAAGTGACACAAAAGGGTGGAGCTAAGTACAACTGAATAATAAGACATTTTAGGCGACCAAAAAGGTTATAATTAACTTTCATGAACCGAAGTTCAAGCGTCGGTATTTGATGAGTTGGGGAGTGAGACTGTGTTGCAAAGATAGAGCAGGAAAGTTAGGCATTGACAGACAGAATGTTGACACTAATGAAAACATAATTATTACCAGCCTTATCCTTTTATTGATTTTGAATTTGATAAAAAAAAAAAAAAAAAACTGAAAACTTAATTTTAATGTTTTGGAGACAGCAGAACTGCTACCTGTCAGAGGATGAGCCAATTTACTCATAGTTTTAGGCTTCGCCCAGGGTGCACTGCAGCATACCAAACTCCCTCACCCCAATCTGAGTGTCATCTTGTCTGCTGCTGATGTCAACAAGCCAATGACACTATCTGAACCTGGGAAACCATGATGGATGGTTTTCGGAGGGTGAAATTGGCCACGGAGGGCCTTGTCTTTGAGGGTGGCTCTCTCTCCAGCTGCCTTTTTCTATGCTTACGAGCCTTGGAAGTAGTTTCATAAAACCCACTTGTACCCAGCCCGTTAGGACTTCCTTTTATTCTAGAGTTTGGCCAGTTTTCTCGTCCAACAAATAACTACAAAGCTCACTGAGAAAAAGCAGACGTGACATTTCCCACAGCATTATCTCACAACTGCTCTGTTTTTCCGTGATTTGTAAATCCAGCAGCAGATTTCCCACATCAGCTGTACGGGGCTGAGCATTCATTGGTTGCTCCTCTTATGCAACTTTAAGTACATCGCCATGACAGACTATTTATTTCATTGAGAGAAATCACATTGTCATCGTCTTTTCTTCTCCGTTGTATTCCCTCCGTAACCTGCTGGATTACTGTGCAGGTATCTGACACCTCAGACACTTGAACCTGACTGCTGCTTCCACACAACACTAAAGCTGTCAAATACATGTGGTGCAGTAAAAAGTACAATATTTGCCTCTGAATTGAGGTGGAGTAGGAGTATTTTAGAGTAGCAGAACATGCGTGGAATCGATTATAATAGCTGAAATTCCTATAGGGATACTGGGCTGCATAACTTCCTCCTGGCTGCATCCCACTGCCTCCCCAATCCCTCAAAGAACTCTTGTGTCTTTTGCGTGTCTTTTTAGTCTCGACACAATGAATCCTGCAAGTGGAAGTACCCAGCCCAGTCGCACAGCAGTTCATGAAATAGTCACAAAATGGAATGTATTGATTAGTGAGACACAAATTTAAAAAAAATTTCGTGATGGTCAGCATAAAATCAATTCGTAATTGTGAACCAGGAAGTATAAAGACCGGCGAACGCCCGGTCCACACAGGGAACGTCAGCAGCGCGTGACGGCTGCCTCGCTGAACTTATGCGTGTCCCACGCGTGGGTTGTCCACACCACCAGCGTTTCTGCTGCTGCTGCTGCTGTCAGCCCTTTCTTTCTACCAAGAGTTTGCCTTTTATAATGGCCATTTCATTTCATTACAAATGTCATTAATATTTATTTTAGACGGAAAAAGCGTGTGAACATTTGTAAATAATAGTAATAATCCACAATTAAAATCCTGTATTTTATTTATTCATGGAACTGTGCAAGTCACTGCATTTCCCACAACACTGTCCTGTAAGTATTTCAGAATAAAAGCCTTGCATTAACAAATGAAGGAATTCTGTCCACAGAAAAAAACAATTGAGGGCTTTTGTTTTTAAATGAAAGCAGGAAGTGTTCATTTATAAATAAATCTTTACTTTTTTTCATGTCCGTGACATATTCTACAGATATCTAGACATCGAAACTGTAGTAATGTTGCTGGTATGATGTCAATATACTGTCAAACGATCATTTTCACTGTCTGTCGTTGGAGTAGGTCAGAGTGGTTCGGTGGGTCAAAAAACAAAGGACTTTCGCTCAGGAGACCGCTGTTTATGTCCCGTGTGAAACCAGAAGTCAAAGTTGATTTATTTGTCACGTAACTTCCGTACTAAAGTAACAGCAGTCCTGGAGTTATTTCAACCCAAACCGCGACCTTTTCCTAAACCTAACTAAGTAGTTTTGTTGCCTAAGCCTAACCAAGCCAATCTATTCCTAAACTAAGTGGTTTTATTTTGAAAAGACTGGAGCGGAAATTGACACGTGCATCATGTGTTGCTGGACATTCGTAGGAAAACGCATGAAAAATATGTCATTGAAAGTCGTGCTGAGGATCACGAAAAAAAAGGGAAATTTGTGTCTATGTACACGAATCAAATAGATCAAATTTTGTGTCTATTTCACGAACTGCTGTGAGACTGTGTTGAAATACCAGCACACCTATTCAGACAGTCACAGTTATACACATGAAAAGTTATGGAAGATTGAGAGCTTGAGAGAGAAATCCGAACCCTACCTACTTTCACATCTCCGTACATCTGGTCATGTTTGTGTCCACCTGATGAATGTAAGTCCAATATTCTCTCTCTTTTAGTTCTGATTTTGGTCTCAACCAACTCCTGAAACAAATATCTGTCTCTGTAGCTGCTAAATGCTCCACTATGTTCACCAGCTCTAACTGTGTCTGTCTGCTTTTTCCTGCTGAGTAGGTAGTGCGGCTTTTTACAGCTTTTTCTCTGAAAAACAGCTGCCTGTTGCTGCTGGAAACGAGGTTGATGAGAGCAGTGAGAGTGAACATAAAGAGTAAAGAGCCAGGCTGTAAAACATTGTAAAACAATGAGCTGAAAGGAAAAGGAAAAGAGCTGAGGAAAATTGAAGTGTTGGGTGATAGATCTCTGTGGAATGACACTTTACTCACTACACACAGTCCTTTGATCCATTGATAATACGAACATATTGATTAGCGCAATTTTGAAAATAACAGAAGAGACAGCGGCATGAATGAATGGGTGGACGACAGGGTCCTCAGGAGTCTCTAAAGTTCAATTTAATGATTTGGCGATTTAATGATTGACTTTTTAATGCTACCTGGAAATGAGGAGTGATTGACAATCCAAAACAAAGAAACAACGCTGGCAGACCTGTTTATTTCTGATGGAACACAGCTAATCAAAGCTGTGAACCTCTGAATGGGTAGGATGAGAAAAACACCTGGGAGTTTATCGTTGAGGGAAATGAAGCCCAGTCATGTTTATTAAAGCCAATGAAATGAAAACAGGACAGGTTTTGCATAATCCATTAGCTCTGGGTGACTGTTCCAAGAAGCGGGGTTGCTGAGTTACCTGGATAACCTTTCTGGAACATGGAGCAGGTCTTTTTATATCCACATTCTAAAGTTATCTGTAGCAGACATTCTCAAACTTTTTGGGGCCTGGAACCCCTTAAAGGGGAGAACATTTTCCAAGTACCCCCACATAATTGTAACACCCATTAAGCATAATGCTCACTACCATTTGTACTCTTAGATGCCATCTGAACTAGTCTCAAACCTTTCAACCTAAATACCTCAGACCTTTTTGATAGTGATAAACAGAAACACATTTCAATTTGAATCATGGTAATACCACTTTGTTTTGCTGTAATATTCTGGGTGCTTTGTAATCAGATGTCGCTTTAGCTTGGCCAGCGTGAGGTAGAGTATTGAAGCTAGCGTGAGGTAGAGTATTGAAGCTAGCGTGAGGTACAGTACTGAGGCCAGCGTGAGGTACAGTGAGACCAGTGTGAGGTACAGTACTGAAGCTAGCATGAGGTACAGTATTGAGGCCAGCGTGAGGTAGAGTATTGAAGCTAGCATGAGGTAGAGTTATGAAACTAGCGTGAGGTACAGTACTGAAGCCAGCGTGAGGTACAGTATTTAGGCCAGCGTGAGGTACAGTAGTGAGGCCAGCGTGAGGTAGAGTATTGAGGCCAGCGTGAGGTACAGTATTGAGTCTAGTGTGAGGTAGAGTATTGAAGCCAGTGTGAGGTACAGTACTGAAGCCAGCGTGAGGTACAGTATTGAGGCCAGCATGAGGTACAGCAGTGAAGCCAGCTTGAGGTACAGTATTGAGACCAGCGTGAGGTAGAGTATTGAAGATAGCGTGAGATAGAGTTATGAAACTAGCGTGAGGTAGAGTATTGAGGTCAGCGTGAGGTAGAGTATTGAAGTCAGTGTTAGGTACAGTATTGAGTCCAGCGTGAGGTACATTATTGAGACCAGCGTGAGGTAGAGTATTGAAGATAGCGTGAGGTAGAGTTATGAAACTAGCGTGAGGTAGAGTATTGAGGTCAGCGTGAGGTAGAGTATTGAAGCCAGTGTGAGGTACAGTATTGAGTCCAGCGTGAGGTAGAGTATTGAAACTAGCGTGAGGTACAGTATTAAGGCGAGCGTGAGGTAGAGTATTGAGTCCAGCGTGAGGTAAAGTATTGAAGCTAGCGTGAGATACAGTGAGGTCAGCGTGAGGTACAGTACTGAAGCCAGCGTGAGGTACAGTATTTAGGCCAGCGTGAGGTACAGTATTGAGGCCAGCATGAGGGACAGTATTTCTAAGAATCGCCAGTATATTAAATTCAGGATCATCTCTGTAAAGGTTCTCATTTGTCCAGGTCGCTGGATACCTTGTAGTCTCACATCCAAGAGGCTTCATCAATATGGAACTGATTGATGAAAATGTCCTCTTGACCAAACAGACAAAGTCCAGTTGCTTTAAATTAACTACTCCACTTGTGTCCTGTCAAACTAAAAGGGCTCCTGTGCTGTAAGAGACAAGGAGAGCCCTCTTTTTTAAATTATTACATTATGCGCTGAATTTGTTTGCTAAGTTTATAATGTAATAACTCATTACATTATGAACAAAACTGTTATTACATTATGCGCTCAAGGTTTTATTACATTTTGTTCTGATTATTACATTATGAGCTTTAAGTATATTTAAATCATTACATTATGCGCAGTTATTACGTTATGAGTTGCTACAGTTGACTTTTCAAGAACCTGTTTTTATGACCACACACACAAGATACCGACTTATGAAAGTAGCATCAGAGGCAGAGAGTTTGAGCAGAAAATGGAGTAAATGAACTAGACCGGCTAATGACAGAGTGTAATGAAATTGAGCACAGATGAATGAAGGTGATTGTGAATGACCCTCCATCATCACTGAGGAGAATAAGGAGAGGAGAGGAGAGGAAAGCAAGACAGGAGGAGAATGAAAGAGGCTGGAGGAGAGGAGGCCAACAGGCCACCGGTCCAACAGTCCAACACAGCGATCTGCTGCTCTGTAGTGGAGGATCTGGCCAGCAGAGAGCCTGAGGGCCGGAGCCCAGACCAGCTTGATCTAACATCCAGCAGAGCCTCAGAGTTTGGCCACAACCCATCACACCTGCATGAGCAGAGAAGCAGGAAGAGAGAGAGAAGACGGCAAAGGAAGTCAAACCAGAGGCATGGACGGATGGAGACTGAGGGAGGAGGGCTGGAGCTACAACTGTCCCCCCAACAGTGCATTATTCTCTTCTCCTCCAATCCTCCTTTCCGCTCACATCACCCAACGACAACATACCACTAAAGAGAAAATCAGGTTATCTTATGACACATCTTCTGTTGTTACATATCCATGTGGGTCCAGTCATTTTGCGGCCCAGCTGTGTGACAGAGGAGGTACAACTATCCCATGCATCACTGTCAAAATAACTATAAACCAGCATCAATTCCCAAGTGACTATAAGCCACATCATAGATTGACAGTGCAATGCAGACCATTTCATTTTCTATAAAAACAACAAGCCTATAAAAGCAGTTCATCTAGTTCAGGGGTCTGCAACCTGCGGCTCCGGAGCCACATATAGCTCTTTAGCTCCTCTCCAGTGGCTCCCTGTTGATTTTTAAAAATGGAAATGAATAACTGTTTTTTTGTTTATATTTTCATTTTTATTTATCATTGTTGTAGGTCTATGGTACAACGGTAGGAAAGAGTATTAGGGCCACATTGAGGGAAAAAAAATAAATCTGAGATTTCAAGAATAAAGTCATAATATTCCGAAAATAAAGTCAAAGGTATACGACAAAAGAAGTCGTAGTATTATGAGAATAAAGTCATAAGTTTAAGAGAAAAAAGTCATAATATTATGAGAATTAAGTCAGAAGTTTACGAGAAAAAAAGTCGTAATATTACGAGAATAAAGTCATAACTTGACAAGAAAAAAAGTTGTAATATTACAAGAATAAAGTCATAAGTTTAAGAGAAAAAAGTCATAGTATTATGAGAATAAATTCATAATATTATAAAGTAGTAATTTAACATGTTATTTTCTTTTTTTTTCTCATAAAGTTATGACTTTATTCTCATAATATTACGACTTTCTTTCTCGTAAAGTAATGACTTTATTCTGGAAATCTCTGATTTTTTTTTCCCCTCAATGTGGCCCTAATACTCCGTCGTACATTTGCTCTTTGGCCCTCACTGCATTAGACTTATATACTATATACTTAGACTATAAACTGTGTCACCTTCATCACAATGATCAAATGTTTTGCGGCTCCAGACAGATTTTTTTTGTTAGTTTTTTTGCCTGAAATGAATCTTTTGATAGTAAAGGTTGCTGACCCCTGGTCTAGTTCATTACATTCCCAAACTTGTCAACTTAACACTCCGACTGCCTGACGGCAAGCCCGGCCGCTATTCTGTCTTTCAGAGTTTGTAGCGGGCTTAGTCTTTAAGCTAGAGTAAAGATACTGGTATCATATTGAAACTAGAAAACCATTGGCACTAGGGATGTCACGGTACCAGAAATCTAGTAGTCGATACCAATACCAGTGAATTTACATGATTCTCGATACCAATTCGGTACCACGGTAAAAAAAAAAAAAAAATCCCATGTAATTCAACACGCACTCCTTTATTAAAACATTTAAGCATTACAAAAAACAGAGGCATGTAACCTTTAAGTAATAAATAAAAAGAAACGTCTATTAACATTGCAAAACAGAACAGTGGCATGTCGCCTTCAAGTATTTAAAACAAACAATATTGTCTGGATGTCTGTCTTTGAAGTGCTTTGCTAAATTGGAAGTATTTCCTCCTTTGGAAAGAAAAGTACGACGGCACCGTTACTGCACCGCATACTGGTTTTTGCGAATCTATTGTAACGTTGCGTGTGGCTAACTTGTAGAAGAAGGGAGACTGGAAACGGTTCCTCTTTTGCACTCAACAGAGCCGCAGCTCACAAACTACCCGGAGTTGGAGGTGTGTCGAAAAATAATAACAACTGGCCGGTCGGTTGCTTAGCGTTTTCGCTCTCGTTCATTGCACGTAGCTTGGCTAACTAGCCAGCTGCCGCCAAATGACGCTATGAAATTGGGCTAAATTTTAGCGAGGAAAAACTGGCATAGACATTTTTTTAAATGGGTCCCTTGACCTCTGACCTCCAGATATGTAAATGTAAATGGGTTCTATGGGTACCCACGAGTCTCCCCTTTACAGACATGCCCACTTTATGATAATCACATGCAGTTTAGGGCAAAAACCATGCATTTGTTTACATGCAGTACAAATGTGTTATTTTATGCCTATTCTAAAATGGTGTATCTGAATATTTCTGCATTCTGGGGTCCCTAAACAGTGTTGAATTACATAAATTGTGTATCACTGTAAAGCTGCGACTCTTGTGGATCCAATGAACCCAACTGTATTCATGTGTGATGATGTTAGTCCCCATAGGAGACATTTCATTGTAGTGAGACCATTTTTTGAAACTTGACCTCACTGTATAAAATGACCTGTGGTGACCTCTAGGATAATCACAGCCTCATGAAACTTTACAGCCACAAACTAGAGACCTAGAGCATTCAGAGGATTGATGGATGAAACTAGAGACCTAGAGCATTCAGAGGATGGATGGATCAAACTACAGACCTAGAGCATTCAGAGGATGGATGGATCAAACTACAGACCTAGAGCATTCAGAGGATGGATGGATCAAACTAGTGACCTAGAGCATTCAGAGGATTGATGGCTTTCCTAGCTAGATTGGCAATAAGGGAGTTTCTGAGCAGTTTACACAACTGAAAGTGCTCGCCATCCAATCGCTGAAAAAATGCCATTCTTGCAGAAATCTCCAAATGTCCAAAGTTTTTTTTATCCCAAATCACAGCATGACTTTTTCTATGGTGTTCCTCAAGGCCTTGGTGTCTTAATGTGGTATTTTGGAGGGATTATTGATCATTTTTATTAATTCTCGAGAGGTGAAATGGTAAAATTTAGCACCAAATCTGTGTAACAAATGGAATCAACCCAAAAATTGCTGCAACAACTTATGAGACATAATAGAGCATGGGGATGACCATCATATACTTCTATCATAATGTTCTAAACTCTTATACACTTTCACTCTTTATTTCAATTAATCAATTATTTAATTTATTAATGTTCATTTCTTATTAATGACTAGAACAACTTAACACACAATGCTGAGCTGCATCTCAAATTAATCTGTACACCACTTCTATGTGACATCTACTGTTGACTATTTATCTCCCCATGAACATCCCCAGTCCCCCACCCTTACCCCTCTAAAAAAAAAAAAAAATGGGGCGGAATAGTAAGGGGTTAATTCACAGATAATAATTTTACTTTTACTTTACTTTTTTTTTGTAACAATCTCAGTTGAACTTTGTTGCTCTGGAACAACATGTTCCCAAGTTTTCCCTTTTCTAGTGTTGCATTTTGCACATGTTGCGTCTTACCTTTACCCCTCCAGCTCATCAGCAGCTCTCCCCGTCTGGCTGTCTCTTTCACACCTCCGCCTCGCACCGGGCTGCACAGCCTCTCCAGTAAGTAGGCCAGTGACTGATGCTAATTCAAGATGTATTAATGAGGCAGGATCACTTTCTGCTCCGATTATTTACCAGCAGGGTTGGACCCGGCGATATAACTCTTGGTGATGTGGCACCGGGCCGAGTAATGGGATTAATGGAGGCTCTGCTCCCTCAGATGAATCACATATGGTTTGTGTGAGGTAGTCCTTCAGTGACAAGCAGAGCGGGGGGGGGGGAGAGAGTTTGGACCGTAGCAGATGTTGTTTTACACTCACTGGGGTGAACTTTGCATTTAGGGTTGAAACTGTATAACTGAAAATGTAGAGCATTTTATCTTTGTCATCTCAAGTCAATGTAATTTATATCAGTGGTTTCCAACCTTTTTCCTTAAAGGTTCCATATCGTGCTCATTTTCAGGTTCATACTTATATTTTGTGTTTCTACTAGAACATGTTTACATGCTTTAATGTTTAAGAAACCCTTTATTTTCCTCATACTGTCTGCCTGAATATACCTGTATTCACCCTCTGTCTGAAACGCTCCGTTTTAGCGCATTTCAACGGAATTGCAAAAGAATTGTGTTGCTCGGCAACAGCTTGGGTCCATGTTTACATCCTGTCAGCTGATGTCATTCACATCCACTGCAACAGGAAATAAACTGGGACACATTTAGAATGTTTACGTTTAAAACCGGGTAATGATCTAAATATTGTATATTTGTGACATCACAAATGGACAGAAATCCTGACGGCTTGTTTCAAAAGCACAGTTTCTGAATACGGGCTGTGTGTATTTCTCTGTGGATTAAGTGTTTTGATACTTTCACAGTATTTATAAAGCACTTAAACCTGCTTTATAATATAAAAGACATGAAAATTTCACTTTTTACAATATGGGACCTTTAAGGGACCTCTTTTCTATCATTGTGTGAACTGACGACCCCTGACTAAATGACATATTTTATGGATATTTCATAATGTATTCAATGCATAAGAATATCAATACAGAACAACTGATAAACTGTACAATTAACTCAAATAGTGAACGCAATAACTGCAGGAAGTTTGTGTCAAACAAGCAATTTTGAATGAATTTTCAGCAGATTATTTCCCGTTAATATTGTATCAGAGACGAGTTTTCCTCTTATTTTTAGGAACTTTTAATAATTTTTTTTTTATATATTATATGTAAAATTCTCTGTATTGTGTATTTTTTATTTTTAAAAACCATTCATACTTTGTTTTTGACAAATTCAGTGTTTTCTTCTCTTTGAGGCTTGCCATTGTTCTATCAGCTCTTTGGTTGTTTTAAAGCTTCAGTAGGCAGAATATTTCTGGCATCATTGGGCAGAAATTCCCATAATAACCATTCATCTTATTGTAATTCAAGTGTTCTGAGAGAAAACTAGACTTCTGCTCTTCCTCATGGCTCTGTTTTCAGGCTTTAGAAAATCTAGCCCGGGATGGGAGACTTTGACCAATCACAGGTCATTTCATTGATAGAGCGTTCCTATTGGCTGTTTACTCAACGGAAGCAGCTGTCAATCACTCGCAAACTCCGACCAAATGGTGAAACTAGGCAGCGCTGATCAAATATGAATCAATATTCTGTTACTGTAACGCCTATTTCTATCCTCAGATGTTTTCAGAAACATCTTGTAAGTTTGCTCCGGCTGGTGGGCGGTGCTTGGTATTTCCTCAACTGATCTCAACATGGCTGCCGGGTCACAAACTTTCTCATTTTACATGAGCACATAAGCTCATATAAGGAATGTATTGTGCATTGTATGTCTAAACTAAATCATGGAACTGTCTCCAGTGTTTCTATAGACCATGAAGTTTATTTTCAGACGGGGGAGGAATTTCAGATTTGACCTCTGGGACTAAGCAGAGGGCGAGCTAATTTCAGGCTGTCACTTTTACATTTTTTGCAGGCATAAAGGCGGTACACATCAATTATGTTTTCTCTTCATCTCTTCTTACATATAGATTGCACATAACATATCTCTGTAGATTTGGGTGTGTAGACCTGTTCTGGGAAGACTAAGACTAGATATGGGTAGAATAAAACCAGATATGGGTAGAAGACGACCAGATCTGGGTACAATAAGACCCGATCTGGGTACAATGAGGCCAGATCTGGGTACAATGAGACCAGATCTGGGTACAATGAGACCAGATCTGGGTACAATGAGACCAGATATGGGTACAATGAGACTAGATCTCGGTACAATAAGACTAGATCTGGGTAGAAGACGACCAGGTCTGGTTATACAGTCAATAAATGGTGTTAAGACATGGCGACAAAGAAAGAAGCAGATACCAGAAGCAGAGAGGAAGTGGTAAGAACGGAAGGTGTCTTTGGTTGTTTGGCTTCTACCACCTCTAGAGGTCTGAAGAGTGCATACAAGCTAGCTGGAGCCTGCAGAGGGATTGGATATGGATATAGAGACAGGAAGTGGTGAGGGAGAGAGAGGTTGGGTTGGTGTTTCATGCAACAAAGGTTCTCAGACAGAATAGAAGACGGGATGTTGCAGAGTACATGGCATGCATCTCAACCAGTAGACAATTAGGACGCCCCGTGATAGGTCAAACCGCCGGTCAGACTTTCTAGAATCAAATTGAAGTTGCATTAACCTGAATTATTCTTAGAGTTTCCATTCGTGGCCACAGAGAGATGACTGTATTTTACCTTAAGTCAGCCTCCAGTCTGAATGTCTCAGACTGTGTGGGTGGGAAGAGGAAGTTGCTGGAAAAGCTCCATCAGTTTTTCCCAAGATGCACAGAGGGGAAATAAAAAAAATAAAAAGTTCATGTAACTACTTCTTATCCAGCCAGAAGGAGACAGACGTATCCATGCACCTGCATATGTGTGTGTGTGTGTGTGTGTGTGTAATCAGCAGTTTATGGACTGTGCCGTAGAGGAAGTGTCGGCTGGTTCATCACATGACAGAGGAGATTAATTGACGTGGTGCTGGGAAGCTGTGGAGCCAGCACCTGTCCCGTCACAGCCATACATCAGCATTAGGAAATCAGCCCCTCTGTGATCATTATTTATCTGCCCTGGCTAAATGCCCCCGCGGCCCCCCAGAATAAAGCATGACGCTCAGGAGAGAGGAGAGCATTTAACATGGCGAGCCGATATGAAAAATGAAAGGAATAAGAAACATGGAAATGCAGGCGATCATTTTCATTTTTTCTTTGCATGTTCCTTGCAGTGTTTTTTTTGTGAATCCTAACCAGTATGAATAGCTGAGAGTACTCATACTGTTTCCTCTGAAATATCTTGATTTAGACTTCCAGTAAGTTCATGTGTCAGCAGCTACAGTACAGAGACAAGGACACACACCAAGCCAACATCAAAGAACTAGCGGGCGACGAAGGCGACGAAGGCCACCAGCTGCGTCGCCACACTTCACCTTTGTCTTGACCAAATTTTGCATTTGCACTCGAACACACCGCAGAGACTACAGCCGACGGCCAGTTAGCACGTACGTTCTGCTCCTGCATGAGAGGAAATAACTCTCCACACCAGCAGGCGGCAGTAGTCTGTATTCATCATTCAAAACAGGAAACAGGAAGACCGAGGACGGCGGTTATACAAGCCGTTGTTATGATGCATACATGAAACAAAGCAGCGTCTGCCGACCATTTTCACACCACTCTCTCTCAGCACTTAGCTTCATTCCAGATGTTCATGTCGCTGTGAAAATATCCGTGAGTTGGAATGATCAGATGAGATGAAGATGAAAAATGAGAAGAGCCTTCTGTGTGTGTCCTCTTGACTTTACCTGTTGGCTTTCTTTCCTCAGTTCCTTTTCTTTCTGATTGGCTGATCCGTTTAAGCTGAATAGCCAATCAGAGTGTTTTCTCTCACCGAAGGGGGCCGCCACCGATTTAACATACTGAATCGGCTGAAAAAACTCCGACACGGACAGACTAGAGCCGACGAGTTATTTCATCCATTGTTGATATAAAAATATTGATAAGAGCAGCTTCAAATATAATTTATTATGAGAATTAAAATTAAAGCAAAGGTATCACATCATCATATATATATATATTTATTTTATGTCAACATTCCTAATTTCAATTGCCTTGTGTGTCCCTGCACGTATTCAATTTTTGTTTTATTTTGAAATATCTGTATCTCCTGTTGAAGAGGACAATATGAAAACAATCGCATCATTCTGACAGCAGCTCCGAGCTGTCTGTCACTGTATATTACAGTAAGTCTCCTGCACAGCGGCGAGTCACAATACAGTCAGCAGATAGCGGGAGCTCCGCTGACGTTTGTGAGATATGAGCCATCAGAGCCAACATACACTCAGACGTGCCGTCCGTCGGGCTGCACCGGCCTTCATATCACATCCAAACCTTCTATATTATATCACACACAACTCCCAAAAATACATTTGCTGCTGTATCATGTGGTCCCTGCATTCAATGTGGCAGATTTCAGAGCAGTTTATTATATCCGGGGAGTGCTGATATAATAACTATGGCATATACAGTATACTGTACAGAACACATATATTGTTTTATACAGTTTCACACATTCACACAGGGAGCTTCCCGGCACAATGTTCTACTGTCAACGTCTTGCAGATGGAGGTTCAGTGACTTTCACAAACTCTCTGTTTTCAGGCTTTAAAAAAATCTAGCCCGTGATGGCAGACTTTGACCAATCACAGGTAATTTCATTGAGAGAGCGTTCCTATTGGCTGGTCATGTGACCAGAACTTGGCGTTCCTTCACCAGATTTCACAATGGCGGCCGCGTCACAAACTTTCTCATTTAACAGCTAAACCGTGCACTACAAGATGATTCTGAAGACATCTGGGGAGAGAAATAGGTAACAGAATATTGATTCATATTTTATCAGCGCTGCCTAGTTTGACCGTTTGTTCGGAGATCACGAGTGATTGACAGCCGGCTCTCATAGACGTAATTTATAAATAATAGTAGTAATCCACAATTAAAACCCCGTACTATATTCATTCATGGAGCTCTGCAAGTCACCGCATGTTCTACAACACTATCCTGCACATATTTCAGAATAAAAGCCTTGTGTTAATGAAGGAATTCTGTCCACAGAAAAAATGCTTGAGGGCTTTTATTTTGAAATGAAAACAGGAAGTGTTGATTTAAAAATAAGTCTTTACTTTTTTTCATCTCCATAACATATTCTACAGATACAGACATTGAAACTGTAGTAATCTTGCTGGTATGATGACAATATACTGTCAAAAGATCACTTTCACTGTCTGCTGTTGCTGTGAACCGCACGCAGCTCGCGGTAAAAATAAGCGAGACCTCGAATCTCGAGAAGAGACGCATGTCTCACGCGAGTAGTGTGGCTGCTCTAACCTGTTAACATGGACGCCGAAATAAAAAACAACAGGTAACGCAGCCGCCACGCACTGCTGACGTTCCTGGTGTGGCTGAGGCTTGACAGCTGTTGTTGCCTGTTGGGCTGCAGTTTGCCATGTTATGTACACAGTATTTAGCATATTGTTTTATGCTAAATGCAGTACCTGTGAGGGTTTCTGGACAATATCTGTCATTGTTTTGTGTTGTTAATTGATTTCCAATAATAAATATAAACATACATTTGCATAGAGCAGCATATTTGACCACTCCGATGTTGATAAGAGGATTAAATACTTGACAAATCTCCATTTAAAGTACATTTTGAACATAACATTTCTTTTTTAGATTAATCGTGATTAACTATGGACAATCATGCGATTAATCGTGATTAAATGTTTTAATCGATCGACAAACAATATGTCAGCCGATAGTCACATCATTATTTGGGTAAAATAAATTCATACTTTGATGGACAGTATAGACAGTTAATAGCTTTATAGACAACTTCATTGAATCTCTATCTGTTTCCTTGGTCTCCATTATAACTTGTGGATTCTCCAAATCGTATTTTATTGGCTGGCTGTCTTTGAAAGTAAGCATTCAAATGTCTTTCTACTGATTTTAACCGAACATGTTGATGTTGGGAGACAATATCTGTCGGTCCACCACTTTGGTCCATACAGCAGGTATGCTGTGTGTGTGCACACACACACATAAAACACCTGAATACACACACTATTCCACATTCCAGCGGCAGGCAGAACCCTTCCCTTGCAGGGTCATGGCTTGGCTGTGGTCCAGAGCCACTGATAGAGCGCATAAAAGAAAGACTTGTTGTAATGAATGCCCTCTTTCTTGTGTGTCTTGCACGTGGAGCGAGAGCCTGGCCTCCTCCATAGTCAGACCTGAGTTGGGGGCTTTTGTGGGAGTGGGGGGTGGGGGGGGTGCTGCTTCCAGAGCTGGTATACTCCTATTGTTATCATTATTCTCTCCACAGGAATCTACAGTCCTTAAACAAGACCAGGTATTGTATCTTGAGAAATTGGAGTAGAGGGGGGAATGGTGTGTGGATGGATGAGGTGTGTGTGTGTGCGTGTGTGTGTGTGTGTGTGTGTGTGTGTGTGTGTGTGTGTGTGCATGTAAGCCAGAAGGGCTGATTAGGACAGATGAGGAGGTTGGGGGTAAAAATGATTGTGAGGTATTTCCCATGAAAGACCCCTGCTGGCAGCAGAGTGGTTAGCCTAGCTTAGCATAAAGACTGGAAGCGGGGGGAAACAGCTAGCCTGGCTCTGTCCAGAGCTCAAATACACCTACCAACACCTCTAAAGCCGACATATTCTCACTACCAACTCGTCAAATACCACCGCCTGGTCAGTGCTCCGCGGCATCGGAGACCGACGCACAGGGTACCCCATCTTGCGTTACTTTTGGACGGACCAGAATAAACTTCCGTTTTCACAGGAAGTTAGGTTTAGGCAACACAACCACTTAGGTTAGGGTTAGGAAACAGTCCTGGTTGACGTTAACTTCGCCGACTAACGACTCTGACTCACAGGACCGACGCTACCGACGAGTCACATGACTGATGTGACAAAATAAGTCAACTTACTTTTAGTTTCACACGAGACACAGACAGCGGTGTCCTGGTTGAAAGTCTTTGTTTGTTTGACCCATCCACCACCCCTTCCTCCCTCCCGCCTGCCCCAGGTTATTCATAATTACGTGGATTACATACAAATTGATTTCATGCTGATCATCACGAAAACAAAAATTGAAATTCGTGTCTATGTACACAAATCAATACATTAAATTTCACGAACTGCTGTGCGACTGAACTGCATTGTGACTTGCATAGCTGCCCCCCCCCCCAATACATACATGCAATTTATATATAATGCAAACATTGCACCATCTCTTAATAAGTCCAAACAACCCCCTTATTGGCACATGAGAACAGAAAAAAGTGAGATTTTCAGGTCTTTTACATTATAAAGCAGGTTTAAGTGCGATATAAATACTGTTAAACTATCAAAACGCTCAATATACGGAGAAATACACACAGCCTGTATTCAGAGATTGTGCGTTTGAAACAAGCCGTTTGGATTTCTGTCCATTTGTGATGTCACGAATATACAATATTTAGACCCTTTACACAATTTTAAACGTAAACATTCTAAATGTGTCCCAGTTTATTTCCTGGTTGCAGTGTATGTAAATAACATCAGCTGACAGGAAGTACACATAGACCCAAGCTGTTGCCTAGCAACGCAATTCTGTTGCAATTCCGTCAAAATGCGCTAAAACGGAGCGTTTCAGACAGAGGGTAAATACAGGAATATTCAGGCAGACAGTATGAGGAAAATAAAGGTTTTTTTTAACATTACAGCATGTAAACATGTTCTAATAGAAACACAAAATACAAGTATGAACCTGAAAATGAAGATGAAATGGGACCTTTAAAAGACACACATACACACAAACACACACACACACACACCCGTCACATTCACACATGCTTGGAAGCTGGACTGGTACATTAGCAGCTATTTAAACAAGCTGCTAAGTAATGCAGTTAACCATGAAACACATTGTATCCAGATGCTCTTAGTATGCAGCGACCATTATAGGCTAACTCTCCACAGTTGTGTACTGACTGGGGGTGGTGTTGGTGTCGAGGCTTGTCACTGCAAGCTGCTAATGCTCCTACCCATGGGCCGCAGACATAGGCCTATATCATTGATGTATGAGTATTGAGTAGTTACACAACACTTTTTTAGGCTAAATAACAACAACGGCAGCAGCAGCATAAGGCTACTGTTTCAAAATCAAAGAATTATCACGGTGCACGGAACACGACAGGCAGGAAGGACCCAAATGCAGAGACGACCAGATTCAACGAAGATATTTATTTAGTGAAAAGGTTTACAAACTGAGAGTCCAGGATGCAGGCAGGAGACAGACAAACAAAACTCCATACACTCCGAAAGACCAACCGCGAAAGAACAAAGAACAAGAGGTGGTGCTCTATAAATAGTGACTGATGGTGCCTTCAAACGGGGTCGTGTTTACCGTGTTTACCATGTTTACCAGAAGAGTCCATTATTATGAACGCCTCCCTCTCGTTAGCCTCTGTGGCTTCTAGACGCCGACAGTAACGTAAATATTGCCGTTGCTTAGCAGCGGTGTTCTCATGACCACTTGAACGGCAAGCATATCGTACACCACTTCCCACGTTGTAAACAGGAGCTCACAAGTTTCATTTGAAGGCACCATGACTAACTGGGAAAGTGAGAACGGGTGAGCAGGAGGTGAGGTGAGTGCAGAACTAAATAGGGACAGGTGAAACCGATCAGGGCAGAACAGACAATCAAAGAGGCAGGAAGTAAAACCAGACAAAGACACAAGAAGAGAGGATTTTCAAACTAAAAACCGGAAACAAACTAACATAAACCCAGGACCATGACAAGAATACATTTAGTAGCACTCACATAAGAACTTAGCACTATCAGAGGGCTAAATATATTTTGAATTCATGAACGATTCTCTGTC